>SKCR01029459.1:0-70838 GCA_019454045.1 Zanthoxylum bungeanum | reverse complement strand
GTAAAAGGAAAAAACAAATCCTTTTATACCTAGGTTTATTTGTTTCCAAAAACAAAACAAACCTTACCTATTCCACACCTTGTAAAATTCGGCCATGATGGTTATTTTTTTATTTTATTTTTATAACATCAACCTTTATTACTATAATAAAAGATATGTTACAAAAATAAAAAGTTGTAATTGCCTTTCATAAAGTGCAATTACCAAAACCATTCAAAACCTTTCCAAAATTTTAAATCTATATTTATTAAATTATTTAAATTATATAATTTAATAAAATACAATTAATAATAATCAAATAATTATTAAAACTATATACTAACCTTTTAATATATAGTATCAAGTGTGACATAAAATATTATTAATCATATTAATAATATTTATACCTTTGTGAGTATATAATTGGACTATCTAATTATACTAAATCCGCTATAGTAGATCGAGCTAGCACGGGGACCAAATGGACCTACGGTTCCGAGCTCCAATAATCTCGAAATTTTAATTAAGCTCTTAATTAAATATTCCGAATTATTAACTCTGGGTTATTCCACTAAAAACCCAAAGTTGCACTCTCATTGCCGAAGATGATATATTAAGCCGAACCAAGTCGGTGTCCATCAATATAGTCACTACATACGAATTGACCCTTCACGAGTATCACGTAATAAGAGCCGGGTCATAATATCCATTATACCCTCTAATTATTTATACCTTAAGTACCATTGATTCTCTAATGAACAATTTATTCATAACCATTATGAATTTTAATCTTTCTATTCGCAATAGAAAGACTTGAGCGCTCAAATCGTTCAAGTACCGAATCAACCCTTAAGGAGGATACTCTTATACTTCTCCAAGAATGAGTGAACTCTATGTAAAACGTTCCCAGCTACACAACACATTATACCCCCAAAGTACGTAGCTATTGGTCGGGACTACTACACCAACCTCACCTTTGTAAATCAAAGGACATAGCTTGCCATGCAGGAGTTCGTAGTACATTGAGGATTAAGACCAATCCATATATGACAATCTAGTAGACTGAAATAACTTTCTCTGTTTAACAGATATTATAAGAATGTCATTTCCATCTAGGTCTAGTCTTATATAATCACATCATACAAGGTGCCTCCATTCTCATGTTTCTACATGGGCGATCCCAGATCAAGGTTGCCATACAAATATATAATGGACCACAGTTATAGATAAACCATAAACTAAGTACCCGCTTTGTTTGCTCTCTATAGACTATTTAAGATTACTATCTCCAGACTTAAATCCTCTTCTGTATGACACTCATACATTAAGTCTAAGGGTACATAAGTAATCTAGGGTAATCAAGATAATTTATAATATGCAAAAATTAGACAAATATTTTGATAAATGAATAATGCATCATTTTATTTCAAAACATATAAAGTCGTCTACATTACACACAGCTCTAGGGCATACATCCCAACAATCTCCCACTTGCACTAGAGCAAATAAGACATGTCACGTAATCCAAGACCATCTAGGTGACCTTCAAACACTTTAGCTGACAAGGTCTTTGTAAACGGATCAGCCAGGTTCTCTGTGGATGCAATCTTTGTGATAGTAATGTCTCCTCTCTACACTTTCTCACTGATGAGATGATATTTCCTCTCTATATGCTTTCCCCTCTTGTGGCTTCTTGGTTCTTTTGAATTTACCACTACACCACTATTATCACAATAAAGTGTGAGTAGTCTATCCATATCTAGAACAACTTCCAGATCTCCCAAGAATTTACGGAGCCAGACTATTTCCTTAGCTGCTTCACAAGCTGTTACATATTCTGCCTCAATGGTGGAGTCAGCAATGCAAGATTGCTTTATACTCCGCCATACAATAGCCCCACCACCTAAGGTAAACACTGATCTAGATGTTGATTTCCTAGAATCGACATCTGTCTGAAAATCAGAGTCTGTATACTCCCTTAGGATAATATCCTCACAAGAATATACAAGCATATAATCTCTCGTTCTCTTAAGATACTTGAGAATGTGTTTCACAGCCACCAAGTGATCTAATCCTAGGTTCGACTGAAACCTACTGACTACTCCCACTGTAAAACATATGTCCAGTCTCATTCATAACATAACATACATGAGACTACCAACTACTGAGGTATATAAAATATGTCTCATTTCCTCAACATCTTGAGGTGTCTTAGGAGACTGTTTCTTTGACAAATGAATTCCTTGCCGGTAAGTCAGATTGCTTTTCTTGGAATTCTGCATCCTAAATTCCACAAGGTTCTTGTCGATATAGGATGCCTGAGACATAGCTAACAGTCGTTTCTTGTGATCCCGAAGTATCTGAATCCCGAGCACATAACTGGCCTCTCCCAAATCTTTCATTTGGAATTGGTTAGCTAGCCAGGTTTTCACGTCCGATAATATCTTTACATCATTCTCAATGAGTAAAATATCATCGACCTATAAAATGAGTAAAACCATCTTCCCGTCAATGACGCGCTTGTATACACAAGGCTCATCAACATTTCGCTCAAAATCATAAGATTTGATCGTGGTATCAAATCTTATATTCCAAGATCGAGATGCCTGCTTAAGTCCATAAATGGACCTTTACAGCCTGCAAACCTTTTACTCTTGACCTTAGGCTATGAACCCCTATAGTTGTACCATATAGATACTTTCATCAAGATTGCCATTCAAGAATGCCGTCTTGACGTCCATTTGCCAAATTTCATAGTCATAATATGCAGCAATGGATAGAAGAGTGCGGATGCATTTGAGCATGGCTACTGGTGAGAACGTTTCCTCATAGTCAACTCCCTCTTTCTGAGTATAACCCTTGGCCACTAGCCTAGCCTTGAAGGTCTGTATCTTACCATCTGCTCCCCTCTTCCACTTATAGATCCACTTGCAACCTATGGGTTTCACCCCATCAGATTGGTCTACAAGTTCCCAGAATGAGTTGGAGTGCATAGACTTCATCTCTAGGTTCATGGCTTTGAGCCATTCCTCTTTGTCAGAATCATTTATTGCACTATGATAGGTCAATGGATAATCTATACCATCACTGGATGCGACAACTTGTGCCTCTCCAACCCCAAGGTAGTGATCGGTTGTCGTACAACCCTCCCACTGCGTCTAAGTGGTAGATCATTCTGAAAAACTTACATTTGACGCTTAGATGTCGAAGGTGCTATGTATTTGTCAACTGTCATTGACGATGATGTGCCGATCGAACCAGCAAGTAAATCCTCGAGTAACACTTTACTTCGAGGCTTGAACTCCCTCATATAGTCCTCCTTTAGAAACGTAGCATTTTTCGATACAAATACTTTGTTATCTTCATGACTATAGAAGAATCCACCCCTAGTCTCTTTAGGATAGCCTACAAATAGGCATACCTGAGAACGTGGCTCTAACTTTGTAGTCTTATTCTTCAGCACATGTGTTGGATACCCCCATATGTGGAAATGTCACAAACTAGTTTTACAACCAATCCACAACTCTAAGGGAGTCTTAGGAACAGACTTAGATGGAACTATATTAAGGATATGCATTGCAGTTTGCAGCGCATATCCCCAAAATGAAATAGTAGTGAGCTATAACTAAACATAGATCTCATCATGTCTACTAGGGTCTATTTCTCCTCTCTACAACACCATTTTTCTATGGTGTTCTAGGTGATGTGAGCTGGGATACTATCCCATGCTCAACTAAGAATTCCTCGAAAACTCGTGATCGTAGAGTTTTGATTATTTTACCTAACTGGTTCTCAATCTCAACACGATACTCTTTGAAATTTTCAAAAGTATGTGACTTGTGCTGCATTAGGTAAACATACCCATATCTAGAATAATCGTTAATGAATGTAACGAAGTATTCATAACCACCTCGGGCTCTTACATTCATCAGTCCGTAAATGTTCGTATGTATTAGCTCAAGTGGTTGACTGGCTCTTATACCTTTTCTAGTAAAAGGTCTCTTGGTCATTTTTCCTTCTAAACATGATTCACAGACTGGTAAAGTTTCGAGTTTTAACTAATTTAAGGCTCCGTTCTTTATCAATCTGTCTATCCTGTCAAGGTTGATATGACCAAGTCTAATATGACACAGATATGTGTCATTGTGAGAAATCTTTTGCCATTTAGTTTTAGGTTTCTCAACCTTAAACATTTCAGCGTTGAGCTGTGACCTAAGTGATAACGGTCTTAACACATACAAGTTATTTTTTGAGTTTCCTGTGCATATGGTTAATCCATTTCTACCAATAATAACCAAATTGCTATTAAAAGAAACTGAGTAACCATCATCCAAAAGTTTAGAAATAGAAATCAAATTCCTGCGAAAACCAGGAATGAATAACACATTGTTCAAATTTAAATAACTATTATTTGTAAAATTTAAACTAGAAACTCCCACTGCTTTTGTTGAAACGACATCCCATGTCCCGACCATCATGGTGTAGTCACCTTCAGCAAGGTCCCTCCATGAGTCAAGTAGCTGCAAAGAATAATA
The DNA here is from genome assembly GCA_019454045.1 of Zanthoxylum bungeanum. NCBI lineage: Eukaryota > Viridiplantae > Streptophyta > Magnoliopsida > Sapindales > Rutaceae > Zanthoxylum > Zanthoxylum bungeanum. The sequence goes on along the minus strand of SKCR01029459.1, from coordinate 66,324 downwards.
GACATGGTTAGTGGCTCCAGAATCATCAATCCAAAAGGATTTATCATCCTCCACTAATAGAGTTTCGATAACGAGTAAATCATATTTACATGTATCATTTTTATCCTTCAGCTCAGCAAGGTATTTTGGACAATTCCTTTTCCAATACCCGTTCTTGTTGTAGTGGAAACACTTTCCCTTAGGCGTGACATCCTTGGAGCCTTTCTTGTTCTTCTTCTTCTTCATGGGCTTAGCCTTAGTATTCCCAGTGATATTTTTCTTCATCTTTGCAGATTTAGAAGACTTGGAAATATTTGCCTCAGCACTGAACTTACGAGGATCCACAAGCATGGACTCGTAGTGGGTGAGCTCATTAAGTAGCTGGGTCAAAGTAAAAGTCAAGTTCTTCATAATATAGTTGCTTTTAAATTGCAGGAAACTCTTCAGAAGAGTTTCCATAATCATGGTCACCTGGCTACGCTTGTTAATACGAGCTCCATGGGTTTTAGCAGTGTTGAGATAGGTCATCATCCTCAAGACATGCTCTCGGAATGATGTCCCATCATTCATCCTAGCAGTCATCGCTGAGACCATGGCCTCATGACATTGACGCTCCGAAAGCTACCCGAACATGCCCTGGAATGATTCCATCATCTGAGATATTAAAGCCATAGGTTCATGTTTTGCAGCAAGAACCTCAGACATCTCTGCTAACAAGTAGCAGCAGGCTTTCTCATTTGATGTGACCCATTTCTAGTAGGTATCGCGCACAGTTTGGCTAGTATTTCTGGCCGGCTCGGGATGACACTCCTCCGTCAGGACAAACTTTGGGTCTTCGCAGACCAAGATAGCATTCTTGTTACTTTTCCACTTAACATAATTTTCTCCTGTTAATTTATCATTTGAGAGTATGAAAATAATCGGAGAAACCATGGCTGAAAAATGAAATAAACAAGCATTTAACATTCATTCATCGCATATTAAAATCATCAAACAATTTTGGCATAAAATTAAACATGATGCATGAACCATGAATAACGAATAACGAATTAGAAACCTAAGAGAATTACTATGCCACGAAAATCTATCATCCCACAAGTAAGTGCCGCCGTAGGGTAGGTCAAGTACTTGCATGAAAGATCGAGACAATCTCAATCGATTAATATATACGGGAATAACTCTTATTCCTATATTAACCAACTACCATTTGATTCGATCAAGGAATTTCATTAACAGTTAATTATTCCTTTGTGAGTATGACCCGCCATTTCGAGTTCCTTGGACTTAACAAGTGAAGTGCCGCCGTAGGGTAGGTCATTTCACAAGATACATCTAGAATCCATATCCTCTCGGAATTCAAACATGATATTGACCCAAAAAAGACACCATCCGTATGGGGACGAAAGCAAAGCCGTCTCGACGCGCCTTTTGAATCTCACATTTTCGGACTAACAATGAAGATCGTGGGATATACCGTCATATATCCCTCCCCCACTCACTATTTTAAAATTAAGGTTTCTATTTATAAAATATCTAATATTTTAATATAACTAGTGTGAATAAATATATGGCTGCTAAATCATAACTCTTATTTACACTAGCACTGACCTAACCAATTTTAACTCTTAAAAATTATATCACTAATTTCCATTAGTCTATACTAATTGTATTACTCAATTAAACTAATTTAATTAGAGTGATATTAGTGACCTATTATATTTTAACTTTTAAAATATTAGAACACTAATTGGTTTAAAGTTTTAGAATCCTAAAATGGTCAAGATTTATATTAAACTATTTAATTAATCTTAGTGCGTTATAAAATCCAATGGTACATGGAATTGTATCCCGAGCGCAGACCACATTACCGTTCATTCGGATTCGGCTATGGAATTTATGTCCGGGTTTCCATCCTATATACCAATAGAATTTATTATACACTAATTAAGCCCAATATATTAGAATTCCAATTTTAAACCGTAAAACCAATTAATCCAATTAATTATTTTTCCATGCATATTATATTCTAATTTAAACATTTTAAATCACATAAAATCATATTCCATGTCTATAATGATAATGCATCTAAAGTATGTTGTGGCATGTAAAATGCAAGAGTAGGCACCCTAAGCTATATGACATGTTATTCAAACATTTCGAATTAAACATACATATAACATAAAAAAATATTTTACATTGACCGGGCTATTAATTTTCCCTATACTAATCTAATTAGTACAAAAAATACCCAAGGCATCCCTTGGTCTTCAAATCATGCTCCAAGGTGGTGTTGGCTCCTTTTGTGACTTCGGTGCTCCAAATTACAACAATTGAAGTTTTACATTGGAAAATAAAAATACAACAATTGTAAACAATGGCCTTATATCCCAAAAACAAAAACAACATGAAAATAAGAGCAGGAAAAATTTACGACCAATGCAAAATCAATTCATCACATGAAAAATAATAATCATTCATCATATGAATATGAATATTGTTTTATGCCTACTCATCTAGACATGCATATCAATAATTATAACTCATATAAACATATTAAAAACAGTAACTTTAAATAAAAAAGAGAAGGGTTAATAACACTTTACAACCTGGCTATCGATGCCAATTGTAGGAAACACTTTCCTTGCGCAGCAGAAACGTCTTAGGCACACAGATCGGACTTGAAAAAAAATTATGCCTTTCCCTTCGACCGCTGAATGTTACTGCCACCACCACTGAAGTTTTGCTTCAGTTTTAAACAAATTTCCAGCCCCGAAACAGCCTCGAAATAATCCCCAAACAGCCCCGAACAACCAGACAAAAACTGGACTGTTTTGGAATCGATTCGCGCCCAACGTACTGCAGAAACAGCCCATGAAATGCGTGGACTATTGCTGTAATTTGGTTCTGATTTTTTACTTGAAAACAGCCCAAACACAGCCCCAAAACACCACAAAATATTCCCCAATAAACTGGATTAAAATGAAATCAAACCGAGTTCCGGTTCACTAAGGAAAGGGGGAGGCAGTGAGAAAGATGTAGCCTCACTGCCGAGAATAATGAGAATAAGATGAAGATGATAATATGTTCGACACCACAAAGTCTTCCGAGCTATGTCTCGTTACAAACGAAAACGTGTGTGGGCAAGACTCACAATATCGATCCATAAACTATTTAGAGATTAATTCACACAACAACTTTTGTTCTTTTGATTTTGATTTTTCTTTTGTTCTTATTTTTCTTTTCTCAACATTTCAAAGCATTTGGAGAAGAAGAAGATAAAGGCTAGGTTAGAGAATGAGAGCTCTAGGGAAAAGGAAAAAAAAATAAATCCTTTTATACCTAGGTTTATTTGTTTCCAAAAATAAAACAAACCTTACATATTCCAAATCTTGTAAAATTCGGCTATGATGTTTTTTTTGTAACATCAACCTTTATTACTATAATAAAGGATATGTTACAAAAATAAAAAGTTGTAATGGCCTTTCATAAAGTGCAATTACCAAAACCATTCAAAACACTTCCAAAAACTATTTTGGGAAAATCAAAAATCAAATCTATATTTATTAAATTATTTAAATAATATAATTTAATAAAATGCAATTAATAATCATCAAATAATTATTAAAACTATATACTAACCTTTTAATATATAGTATCAAGTGTGACATAAAATATTATTAATATTATTAATAATATTTATACATTTGTGAGTATATAATTGGACTATCCAATTATACTAAATCCGCTATAGTAGATCGAGCTAGCACGGGGACCAAATGGACCTACGGTTTCGAGCTCCAATAATCTCAAAATATTAATTAATCTCTTAATTAAATATTCTAAATTATTAACTCCAGGTTATTCCACTAAAAACCCGAAGTTGTACTCTCGTTACCGCAGATGATATATTAAGTCGAACCAAGTCGGTGTCCATCGATATAGTCACTACATATGAATTGACCTTTCATGAGTATCTCGTAATTAGAGCCGGGTCATTATTTCTGTTATACCCCTCTAATTATGTATACCTTAAGTACCATTGATTCTCTAATGAACGATTTATTCATAACCATTATGAATTTTAATCTTTCTATTCGTAATAGAAAGACTTGAGCACTCAAACCGTTCAAGTACCGAATCAACTCTTAAGGAAGATACTCTTCTACTTCTCGCAAGAATGAGTGAACTCTATGTAAAATATTCCTAGCTACACAAAACATCATGCCCCCAAAGTACGTAGCTATTGGTCGGGACTGCTACACCAACCTCACCTTTGTAAATCGAAAGACATAGCCTGCCATGCAGGAGTTCGTAGTACACTCAGGATTAAGATCAATCCATATATGACCATCTAGTAGATCGAAATAACCTTATTTATTTAACGGATATTATAAGAATGTCATTTCCATATGGGTCCAGTCTTATATGATCACATCATACAAGGTGCCTTCAATCTCATGTCTCTACATGGACGATCCCGGATCAAGGTCATCATACAAATATATAATAGACCCCAACTATAGATAAATCAAAACAAAGTACCCGCTTTGTTTGCTCTCTATGGACTATTTAAGATTACTAACTTCAGACTAAATCCTATTGTGTATGACACTCATACACTAAGTCTGAAGGAACATAAGTAATCTAGGGTAATCAAGATAATTTATAATATGAGAAAATTAAACAAACATTTTGATAAATGAATAATGCATCATTTTATTTCAAAATATATGAAGCCGTCTACATTACATGCAGCTCTAGGGCATACATCCCAACACGAGAAGTATATGAGTATCTTCCTTAAGGATTGATGTTAGGATATATGTCATAGAGCTCCATGTAATATGTAAACGGAATTATTTGTTATAAAATAAGAGATGCATTATTCATTTATCAATTTTTTTGATTTAAATCGCATATTATAAATTATCATGTTTACCTCTTATTACTTATGTGCCTTTAGACATAGTGCATGAGTGTCATACACAAGAAGATTTAAGTCTGAAATCGGTAATCTAAAATAGTCTATAGAGAGCAAACAAAGTGGGTACTTTGTTTGTGGTTTATCTATAGCTGCGATCTATTCTATAAATATATGGCGACCTTGATCCAGGATCGTCCATGTGGTGACATGAGAATGGAGGCACCTTATATGATGTGATCATATAGGACTGACCAGATAGAAATGATTTTTTTATAATACCCGTTGAATAAAGAAATTTATTTCAATCTACATGATGGTCATATATGGATTGATCTGAATACTGAGTGTATTATAAACTCCTACATGGCAGGCCATGTCATTTGATTTACAAAAATGAGGTTGGTGTAGAAATCTCAAATAATAATTACATACTTTAGGGACATGGTTTAGTGTGTAGCTGTGGACGTTTTACATAGATATGGAGTTCACTCCTTCTTATGAGAAGTACAAGTGTATCTTCTTTATTAGTTGATTCGGTACTTGAACGATTAGAGCGCTCAAGTCTTTCTATTACAAATAGAAAGATTAATATTCATAATAGTTATGAATAATCCATTCATTAGAGAATTAATGATACTTAAGGTAAATAATAATTAAAGGACTATAACATACATGTTGACCCGACTCTAAGTATGAGATACTCGTGACGGGTTAATCCGTATGTAATGATTATATCAATGGACACCAGTGTAATTCGGCTTATATAATATATTTACGACAATGAGAGTGCAACTTTGGATTTTTAGTGGATTAACCTAAAGTTATTAATTCAGAATATTTAATTAAAGAGTTTAATTAATATTCCAGGATTATTGGAGGTCGGAACTGTAGGTCCATTTGATCCCGTGCTACCTCGATATACTGTAGCAAATTAAATATAATTGGATAGTCCAATTATATTCTCACATATATATTATTATTAATCTGATTAATAATATATTTGTCACACATGTAACCTTATATTATATGTAATGTAAAGTTTTTTTTTATAAGTAAATGATTATAAGATAGTCACTTAATATTTAAGATTTTATAAATGTTAAATTATATTATATAGTTAATATTGATTTTGAATTAAATTTTGATTTTAGAAACTCATTATTTAAAATTGGTAGTTACATTTTCTTTCATAGTAACATGTTAATGTCTTTATTAAGTCATTAAACAAAATTTTATTGTTACAAAATTGCAAGGGTTGGCCGAATTTTTGACTAAAAAAAGGGTAATGGTTTTGTTTAATTTTGACAACCCAAACCCTAATTACAAAAAGAAAATATGATTTTCTTTTGAGTACTCTCACTTTGAAAAAACCATAGCCTCCATTGTTCCTAGTATTCTCTCAAGAGTTGAAAGAAAAAGAAAGAACAAGAAAAGAAAAAAAAGATTTGTGTGACAACTTTTCTCTAAGAGTTTAGAGATCAAGATTGTGAGTGAAGCTCACACTTCGTTTTGTTGGTAACGAGTTATAGCACATAAGATCAATTGGTATTGACGCAAAAACTTTTTACTTCTTTTCTTGCACACTCGACAGTGAGCGGAAAAATCATTTTTAGGACTATTTTGGAGTCATTATTTTGTCCAAAATAGTGACAGAAATCAGCGAATAATCAGCACAAAAACAGTGAGCTATTCGTTCGCAAAGGATGTTTTCGGTGTGCAAAACAGTCCAGCTTGGGGCTGTTGTTCAGGATTGGAAAAATCATCAAAAACAGAAGCAAAATGAGTTCAAAGAAACTCAACAGTTCGGCTAAGAAGGGGCAAAGGCAGAAAAAAATTTCAAGGTCGATCCCGGTGCCTAACACGCTTCTACCGTGCGGAAAATCATTTCCTACATTTGATTCGATACTTGAACGCTTAGAGAGCTCAATTTTTCTGTATAGAAATATTAATATTTATAATAGTTATGAATAAATCGTTCATTAGAAAATCAGTTGGACTTAAGATGCAAAAATAATTAGATGAATATAACGGATATTATGACCCGACTCTAATTATGACATACTTGTGGAGGGTCAATTTATATGTAATAACAATATCGAAGGATTCTGATATAGTTTGGCTTATATAAAATATTTGTAGCGACGAGATTGCGGCTTTAGGTTTTTGGTGGAATAATCTAAAATTAATAATTCACAATATTTAATTAAATAATTTTAATTAATATTTCAGAATTATTAGAGCTCGGAACTGTAGGCCCATTTGGTCTCCATGCTAGCACGATAATGTAGGAAATGATTTTCCTTAGCGCAGCGGAAGTTGCTAATGTGAGCACCGGCTCCGGTATGGACCTTTAAAATTTTCTTTGCCTTCTCCTTTTGTTATAGCCGAAATCCTCCAACTCTTGAAGAATGGATTTTGCTCCTTTGATGTAGATGAGTCCTTTAATGTCCAAAACTTGGATAAACCACCTGATCTTCCAAACTATGACTCGAAACCAATAAACCGAAGTGTGGGCTTCACTCACAAAGATCAACTCTAAACTTTTTAGAGAAGTATAAAATCAAACTCTAAACAATTTAGAGAAAGAAGTTGTCACAAATTATGTTTGGCTTTTTAGAAAGATATTGAATGAAGAAGATCAATATCTGTTTCACTCTAATTTCTTTTACTTCTCAACACTTGAGAAAATAATTTTTTCTCTCAACAATTGAAGAAAAAATCTGGATTTTTTATATTTCTCTCTACCTCTCTCAACTTGTGTGAAAGCTTGAATTCTCTCAAATGATCACCCAACTATTGAGTGAAGATGGGAGAGATAATATTCTCTTCCAAATTCCAACTACCTTTGTCATTAAGCATTTAATAGAAAACACATAAATGTGAAGGCCATACCAAAGCATAAGATGTCTTTAGCTAATGACAAAACCATTAGGTGTATACATGCCACCTAATAGACATAATAAGTTGGAGAGCATGGTAAGCCATATGGCATTGTCTCCATGGTAAATAAAAAATTATTATCTTAATAATGATTTAATAACCTTCAATTATGTTGTAGTAATTATCTCATAATTATTACTAACATGATTATCTCATAAACATGATTTGATTATCTCATAATCAAAGAATTCTAGAAAATATTAAGTTAAACTAATTTAACATAGTTTTCATTTGTGACAAAAAAATATTATTAATCATATTAATAATATATAAATATAATGTGAGCATATGATTAGACAATTTAATTATATTAGGTTTGCTACAGTTAATCTAGCTAGCACGGGGACCAAATGGACCTACGGTTCCGAGCTCCAATAATTCCGAAATATTAATAAAACTCTTTAATTAAATATTATGAATTATTAACTTCGTGTTATACCACTAAAAACCCAAAGTTGAACTATCATTACCGTAGATGGAAAAAAAGCCGAACAACTTCATTGTCCATCGATAAGTCATTACATATGGATATTGCCTTTCACGAATATCTCATAAATAGAGCCGGGTCATAAGTCCATTAAACCCTAAATATTTTGTCTCTTAAGCACTATTGATTCTATAATGAATAATTAATTCATAAAAAGTATGAATATAAAACTTCTATTCATAATAGAAAAGCTGAGTGCTCAAATTGTCCAAATCCCGAATCAATTCTTAAAAGATATATTCTTCTGCTTCTCGTAAGAAGGTGCAGTCAATTCCATGTCACTACATGAACGATCCCGGATCAAGATCGTCTTACAAGTATAGAATGGACCGCATCTATAGATATACCACAAACAAAGTACCCTCTTTACTTGCTCTCTAACGACTATTTAGATTACTAAATTCAGACTTAAATCCTCTTGTTCATCAAATATACACTAAGTCTGAAAAAACAAGAGTAATCAAGGTAAACAAGATAATTGGACAATATACGACATAAATCAAATAACTTTGATAAATGAATAATGCATTTAATATTATTACAATAATCAATTCCGTTTACAATACATGAAGCTTTAGGGCATATATCCCAATAATCTCTCACTTGAACTAGAGCAAATGAGACATGATATGTAATTCTAAACCCTTTAGTTGACCTTCAAAAACTTTAGCCGATAAGATATTTGTAAACGGATCAGCTAGGTTTTCTGCGGATAGAATCTGTGTGACACTAACATCTCATCTCTGCATTATCTCCCTGATGAGGTGATATCTTCTCTCAATATGCTTACCCCTCTTGTGGTTTATTGATTCTTTGGAATTCGCCACTACACCACTATCATCACAATAAATTGTGAGTGATTTATCCATATCTGGAAAAACTTACAGATCTGCCAAGAACTTACGGAGCCAGACTGCTTCCTTAGGTGCTTCACAACCTGCTACATATCCAACCTCCATGGTGGAGTCAGCAATACAAGATTGTTTTATGCTCCTCCATACTATAGCCCCACCACTTAAGGTGAACACTAATCCAGATGTTGATTTCCTAGAATCTACATCCGTCTAAAAATCAGAGTCAGTATATCCTCTCAGGATCATATCCTGACTAGAATATACAACTATATAATTTCTTGTTCTCTTAAGATACTTGAGAATATGTTTCACCGCCACCCAATGATCTAATCTTAGGTTGGATTTAAATTTACTGACTACTCCCACTGTAAAATAGATGTCCGGTTTTGTGCATAACATAGCATACATAAGACTTCCAACTACTGAAGCATATGGAATATGTCTCATCTCCTCAAATCTTTCATTTGGAATTGGTTAGCTAGCCAGATTTTCATGTCCAATAATATCTTTACAGCATTCTCAATGAGTAAAATATCATCGATGTATAACACAAGGAAAACCACCTTACCATCAATGATACGCTTGTAGACACAAGGCTCATCGATGTTATACTCAAAGTTATAAGACTTGATCGTAGTATCAAACCTTATGTTCCAAGATTTCGATGCTTGCTTAAGTCCATAAATGGACCTTTGCAACTTGCAAACCTTTTGCTAATGACCTTGGGTTATTGTAGGAGCGAAGCGGGGTTTACAACTATGCCTATGATGTTCGGCGACCACGACATTGTTGGGCTCACAACCCGTAGAAAGTATGGAGTAGCCCGCAGGGGACTAAAGCGGAGAATAAAATAGTCACAACCCAGTGTGAACTGGGAAAAGATTTAAGGCCGCACTCACCCCTCGCAAGGGAATACCTCAAACTGTTGGGTTCAGAATGGTCCCTTACTTATGCTAGTATAATGGACGGGTTCACACAATGGTATAGCCAAGTCTTATGTAATTCATGCAAGATAATTCAAATAAACACACAAATTTGCACACCATAAACATTAATATAAATAAAAGCAAATTAAATTAAGAAATACAAGGTACGATAACCATGGTCATAATAATAAAAAACAAATAAAGGGTCAATAAATTAATAGTAAAAAAAAAGAGGGGTTAATCATGCATATATGAGTATTTCCCGAGTGGTACGTGGAGTTGTATCCCAAGTACAGACCGCACTACTGTCCATTCAGATTCGGCTACGAAATTTATGTCTGGGTTTCCATCTGATATACCACAAGGGATAATAAACACATAACCATCAATGTAATGTAAACGGTCATAAAAAATGGGGAAATAACAAAATAAAGATAAATAACAAAATAAATGTGAAATAATAAAATAACGATGAAAGTGAATAAATAAATAAACATAAATAAATAACAAAATTCCGAAGAAAGAAATGAATGTGACCAGAGATTTGGTTGTCTTTGATGTAGGACTTCGCATACCCGGCTGAACGTATTTCACGTCCAGCCAGACATGCAGCGTCCAGAATTATAAAAGAAATATGGTAAGGGTGCCCTCAGATCTTACCTTTTAGGTTGCTTTCTCGGAAGTGCGTTAGGCCATCGCCGGAAGGATTGAATCTGGTTCACTGTTTGCTATTTATGGTTTGCTGTTTCACTCACTGTTTTGCTATTTTCTATTTGCTGTTTCGCTATTTTCTGCTTGCTGCTTCGCTGGTTTACTATTTTTCTATTTTCTGGTTGCTATTTTTGGTTGTTTTGGCTGTTGTTTTTTGTTATTTTGGCTGGTTGTTTTTACGGTTTGGGTCACTATTTTTGTTGGTTGTTTTGTGATTTTTGAGACTGTTTTTGCTGGCTGTTTTGCGGTTTTTGGGACTATTTTTTTTGGTTGTTTTATGGTTTTTAGGACTATTTTTATGGTAACTGTTTCAGTGGTTTGGTTTGCTCACTAGTTCACAATTTTGTTGTTTTCTCGGTGCTGGTTTGTTGCATCTGTTTTAGCTACCTGGTTCTTAGTGTTTGTTTCATGGTTTCAAGGCTGTTTTGGGTTTCACAGCTTTGGTTGTTTTTTGTTTTTTTATTTCTCGGTGATGGTGGTTGGTTCACGGTTTTTTTGTTTTTTTTTTATTTTTGGTGGCTGGGGTATTTTGGGTTGATGATTCGATGATGAGAAGAAGAAAAAGTCTAGAGTTTCTTTATTTTTGTTGTTGCCGTGGAAGGTAGAAGAAAAGAGAGCCTTAGGTTTTTTTGATGATGATTGTCATGTAAGGTCAGAACAGAGACCCCCCCTTTCAAGTTTAGTGATTGCTCCTTTTTATAATGACAATGGATCTCCAAATCATGGAAATAAATCACATTGATTTGGAGGAATATCTTATTTTGGATAAAATCTATTGTTAAATTGGATGAGATCCCCAAAATCTCACTAAATGGAAAGTGATTTGAGGGGACTTGTACATGTGAATTGCATGGGGTTTTCCTTTATTTAGGCGTGCATAGTGGATTTCATGGGCCTTGGGCGTGTGTTGCATGGGCTTTGTGTGGTGTTTGGCGTGGGCATGGATTGTATGGGCTTTCATGGGTTGCAAGGGTTTTGTGTCGAGGCTAAGGTTTGAAACAGACACTGAATGAGCGAATCTGATGCTGGCTAGTGAGTTCAAATCCAATGAGGTGCTAATTTTGGAGTTTTTTCCTTCCGGCATTCGTTTCCCACAACTTCCATAGCTTTTCAGGTAGTGCCTCCATACGAGGCTCATCATTGGGCTCATGTAAAAATGCAGTGTCTACAGTTATGAACCCATCTGGTTGTACTATATAGATACTCTCATCAAGATTTCCATTCAAGAATGCAGTCTTGATGTCCATTTGCCAAATCTCATAGTCATAATATGCGGCAATGAAAAGAAGAATCCTGATGGATTTAAGCATGGCTACTAGCGAGAAAGTCTCTTCATAGTCAACTCCCCTTTTCTGGGTATAACCCTTTGCCACTAGCCTAGCCTTGAAAGTTTGTACTTTCCCATCTATTCTTCTTTTTCTCTTGTAGATCCACTTGCAACCTATGGATTTTACTCCATCAGATTGGTCTACAAGTTTCCAAACTGAGTTAGAGTACATAAACTTCATCTCAAGGTTCATGTCTTTGAGTCATTCCTTTTTATCAGTATCTTCCATTGCACTATGATAGGTCAATGGATCATCTATACTATCACAAAATGCAACAACTTGCACCTATCCATTTCCTAGATAGCGTTCAGATTGTCTTACAATCCTCCCACTATGTCTAGGTGGTATAGTATCTGTTGGGTTTCTAGGTTAATCCCAAGATCATATTAAGCAAAGAAATAGAATGAATACGCAAAGAAGAGTGGCGGAAACACATTTACATTGAACGGCTTTGAATGTGATGATCAACAAAAATATTTCCTCCTTGTAGAAGCTCACGACCAAGGTTGATTTTGTTGATGATGTTGAACAAGCTCCAAGCTTTAAATGGATCCCAAGCTCTTAGATTGGTTTCCCTAACACCTTGTATCGATTCCTTGTTTGTGCTAGGAAAAGATGAAAGAAAATCAAGCTTCCTTTCCTATTTGGATAGTCACGGCAATGGCAAGGATTTAGGAGAGAGAGTGTTTACTTTTGTTTGCAATTTGTTTTCTAAAAACATAATGAAAAACCAATTACCAAAAATTGGTATAACCTTTCCAAAAAGTCAAAGCCAATTTTGGCTCCAAAATGGCATTAAATGCCCACACCAACCAACATCATGAATAGTGACTGCATGTCACTCACCAAAAAGGTGACTTGACATCTATCACTAAAGTGACGAGTGATGTGACTCGCGATGTGACTTGCGGCCGCACTTGATTCAAAATCGGAGTGGCGTCGCAAACACATTCCGGGCTCGGTTTCGTTAATTCCGAATTAACGAGTTTTCCATTGCGTCGTAATTAAATCAAATTTAATTAAATAATCATGCCTAGCAAAATTACTATTCACGTCGCTTGCGAATTAATTCTAAATCAATTCGTTAGCCCGAATTAAAATCCAATTTTAATTCCGCGTCGAAATCCAATTTCGTATAATATATCGAATATATTATTTTATCGATTAATTCCAAATTAATCGTTCTCTCTCTTCAAATAGTACTTTATCCTAGATAAAGTCTCTCCGCTATTAATCCCAGATTAATAAATTTAGAATCAAACGTCATTAGGGAATCTTCGGGAAGCGACCCAAGAGATCCCTGGATATGTTGGCAGTAAATTCGGTCGTCGGACTATCAGAACACGTACGTACCTTGTACTACGTTCTTACCGATTTACGAGACAAGGTTGGCTTCTAGCAAAGCGCCATGCCTACCCAATTCTCCAAAAATATTCTTAATGGAATATATGATCTATGTCAGGCGTAGTATACATAGTATTGCGTATCTTGTGATCCAGTATCTAATGTCACATGCAAGGCCTGGGGCTGGAATAGTGTCTGCCCCGTACGAAACATATATCGGATCACTAGCAACTAGTCTCTTTATTATCGGATAATCATGACCTAGTCATATTATCCCGATGGTTGCAACCTTTTAGAGAACCAGTTCTGTATCCCTGCGTGACCATCATCTCCATATGACTGAAGTGATACTTTCGTCTTGACATCACACCCAATACACTACGATTCTCAATAAACCCAGAAGAGGCGTACACAGAACCTGTTAAAGTCCTGGACGACCAAAACCAAAGCTTATTGATTGTCGCAAGTACTAGCGATGCAAGTCTCAGGTTAAGACCAAATGCACCTACCCTGCTGCGGACTCCCATAGACACATAGTCACACTACCAATGGGATTCCGAGGGGTCTATAAAGAGCGAAGCTGTTTTCCATACCATCGGTAAAACACAACCTCCTACCACACTTGTATAAGTATCCAATGCTTAAATATATGAGAACTATGCTATTACACTTCCATAACACGCACAAGTGCGATACTAGTCTATTCCACACTATCGATGTCCAGTCTCGATAATACTACGACTAGGGATATATAATGATTAAACCATCGTGGATTGATACTGTCTCATATCATCTCAATCCGAAACTAATCATAAGGACTTTCATCATTCACACATTTAAGTAATCTAATTACGAAAAAATAAATGGCAATTTCCATTGCTACATAATTAATTTGTACAAAAACACAATGTCTTTTACAAATAGTGACGCTATGGGTCATAATTGTCCAACAGTATCCTGATAAACTTGCATCTAACTTTCAGATGTAAAAGGTGTTATGTCTTTGTCAACATTTGACAATGGTATACTGGTCGTACCAGCAAGTAACTCCTCAAGTAAAAATTTACTTCGAGGTTTGAACTCTCTCATATAATCCTCCTCAAGAAATGTAGTATTTTATCGACATAAATAGTTTATTATGTTCTGGACTATAAAAGAATCCATCCCTAGTTTCCTTAAGATAGTCTACAAATAGGCACATTTGTGAACGTGGTTCCAACTTAGTAGTCTTGTTCTTTAGCACATGTGTTGGACACCCCCATATGCGGAAATGTCGTAAACTAGTTTTACGACCATTCCACAACTCTAAGGGAGTCTTAGGAACAAACTTAGAAGGAACTACACTAAGGATATATATTGTTGTTTCCAATACATACCCCTAGAATGAACTAGGTATAGTGTTAATACTACACATTGATCTTATCATGTCTAGTAGGGTTCGATTTCTCCTTTTTGCAACACCATTTTATTGTGGTATTCCAGGTGCTGTGAGCTGTGAAACAATTCCATGATCAACTAAGAATTCCTCGAAATCTCTATCAAGGTATTCACCTCCACGATATGATCGTAGAATTTTGATGCTTTTACCTAATAGGTTCTCAACCTCAGCACGATACTCTTTGAACTTTTCAAATGTATCGGACTTGTGCTGCATTAGATAAGCATACCCATATCTTGAATAATAGTTAATTAAAGTGACGAAGTATTCATAACCACGTCGGGCTCTTACATTCATTGGTCCGCAAACGTCTGAATGTATTAGCTCAAGTGTTTCTTTGACCCCTGGGCTTCATTCCCGAACCATCCTGGGTGTGAGATGTTTCGATCTCTGTGGTTCATTCCCAAACCATTCCTAGTGTGAGATGCTTCGATCTCTGCGGTTCATTCCCAAACCATTCCTGGGTGTGAGATGCTTCGATCTCTAGGCTTCATTCCCGAACTGTGCTGAGTAATAGCGCCTTGGTCCACCTGCGTGACTCTTCGATCAGCTGGGGAGTTTTTTCTATGATGATGAGGTGATTCGACCTTTGGGATTCTTTCCTGAACTGTTGATAATGTGGGCCTTGACCCTGGGATTCATTCCCAAAAATGTTGATAATGGTGGTGAGGCACTTCGCCCCTGCTCGTCTTCATTCCGATGAGTTGCTTGTCCTCATTCCCGAGGTTTTTCTCCATTCCTGGAGTGCCATTCTCGGCTTGCTCATCCTTATTCCCGAGGAGTTATGGTTCTTCATTCCCGAGGTTGTTCTCCATTCCCGAAGTGCCATTCCCGGCTTGCTTGTCCTCATTCCCGAGGAGTTGCTTATCCTTATTCCCAATGTTGTTCTCCATTCACAGAGTGCCATTCCCGACTTGCTTGTCCTCATTCCCGAGGAGTTGCTTGTCCTTATTCCCAATGTTGTTCTCCATTCTCGGAGTGTCATTCCTGGCTTGCTCGTCCTCATTCCCGAGGAGTTACGGGTCCTCATTCCCGAGGTTGTTCTCCATTCTCGGAGTGCCATTCCCGGCTTGCTCGTCCTCATTCCCGAGGAGTTGCTTGTCCTCATTCCCAAGGTTGTTCTCCATTCTCGGAGTGCCATTCCCGGCTTGCTCGTCCTCATTCCCGAGGAGTTACTTGTCCTCATTCCCGAGGTTGTTCTTCATTCCCAGAGTGCCATTCCCGGCTTGCTCGTCCTAATTCCCGAGGAGTTGTTTGTCCACATTCCCGAGGTTTTTTCCATTCCCGGAGTGCCATTCCCGGCTTGCTCATCTTCATTCCTGAGGAGTTGCTTGTCCTCATTCTCGAGGTTGTTCTCCATTCCCGGAGTGCCATTCCCGGCTTGCTTGTCCTCGCCACCTTTTCTTTTTCTTCAAAGCCTGTGAACACAAAATAAAAATTGTGTGTATGCGACGTGTATGCATGTATGCATGGATGCATTTCCTATTCCGATGGGTTTTCTTTGTCCTATTAGCTTGATGTCATCTTTGGTTAGGCATTTCTTCTGTTAGAGGGTTTTCTTCACCCCTTTAGGAATCCTTTTGGGCCCTCAGGCACCCCCTGTTAGTGTCCTAGACATGCCCAAGGTCTCTAAACATGATATGTGTGTGAATAAATCAAATGGAGTTGCAGAGGACTTACATTGATCGGTAGAAAAGTTCGAAACTTTCTTTGGATGATGAAAGCTCCAAGCTTTAAAATCGAATTCCAAACTCAATGGTGAGTTTCCCTATCACCTTGATTTAACTCCCAAGTGCTAGCTTGCTTGCATTTTTGCAACAAAAATCCCAAAATGAGAAGAGGTTTTCACGGTAATTGGAGAGAATGGATGAGAGAATGAATAGTTCCATTTGTGTTTTCCAAAAACATATATTAAAGTGTTGACTTGGTAGGTGTGTTGTTAAATAATCTAATTAATTGTTCCCAACCACTTCCATCAAATGTCTAACATTTGATGTAAGTAAAGTGGGTCCCACCACTTTAAATTCAAAATTTGGTTGACTTACACAACACACTTTGGGCCTGGTTCATTTAATCCGACTAAACGAATTTTCCGTCGCGACGTAATTAAATCCAATTTAATTAGATAATAATGCCTAGTAAAATTATTACGAAAGTCGCTTACGAATTAATTCCAAAATAATTCGTTCGCACGAATTAAAATCCAATTTTAATTCCGCATTGAAATCCAATTTCAATTAATATATCTAATATATTATTTTAGCCCAATTAAATAAATTAAATAGTAAAATCCAATTTAACTATTAAATTTACTTTGCCGATTAATTTCAAATTAATCGCGTTCTCTCTTTTAGACGAATTTATCCCAGATAAAATTCTTGCCGCAATTAATTCCAGATTAATTTTTTCTCTCATAATTAATCCCAGATTAATTCTGTTCGAGTCAAATGTCATCGGTGAATCTTTGGGAAGCGACCCAAGAGATCCCTGGATATGTTGGCAGTAAATACGGTTATCGGACTATCCGAACACGTGCGTACCCGGTACCACGTTCTTACCGATTTACAAGACATGGTTGGCTTCTAGCAAAGCACCGTGCCTACCCATTCTCCAGAAATATATTCAACATGGAATATATATAATATGTATCAGGCGTAGTATACAATGTATTGCGTATTACGATCCAGTATCGGATGTCACATGCTAGGCCTAGGGCTGGAATTGTGTCTGCCCTGTACGAAGCATATATCGGACCACTAACAACTAGTCTCTGTAATCGGATAATCATGACCTAGTCATACTATCCCGATAGCTGCAACATTTAAGAGTACTAGTTTTGTATCCATGCGTGATTATCATCTCCATATGACTGAAGTGATACTTCCATCTTGACATCACACCCAATACACTATTATTCTCAATATACCCAGAAGAGGCGTACACAGAATCTGTTAAAGCTCCGGATGACATGCAATTCTCAGGTTAAAACCACATACACCTACCCTGATTTGGAATCCCATAGACACATAGTCATACTACCAATGGGATTTCGAGGGGTATATCCAGCGCGAAGCTGTTCCCGGTCCAACAGCAAACAGAACCTCCTATCACACTTGCATAATTATCCAATACTTAAATATATGAGAACTATGTCGTTAAGCTTCCATAACGCGCACAAGTGTAATACTAGCCTATTCCGCATTATCGATGTCCAGTCTCGATAATACTACGACAAGGGATATTTAATGATCAAACCTGTCTGGATTAATACTGTCTCATAACTTATTAATCCGGAACTAATCATATGGACTTTTATCATTTATATATCCAAGTAATCCAATTATAAAATGATAAAAGAGCAATTTCCTTTGTCACATAGTTAATTTATACAAAGACACCATGTCTTTTACAAATAGTGATGCTATGGGTCATAATTGTCCAACAATCTCCCACTTGGCCTATAACCAATCACTGAAGTGTCTAACACTTGAACTATATACGGGTCGCTCAAACTTTTGTTGAGATATTACTTTTGTAAGTGGATCGGTAAGGTTATCATCTGAAACGATTTTTCGATCTTCACATCGCCACGATGTGTGATCTCTCGAATCAGATGAAACCGTCGAATTACATACTTGATCATTGATGAGACCGTGATTCCTTAACCTGTGCTGTAGCCCAGTTCAGCTGCTAACAGAAATACTCCTAATCCAAATAGGAATTTTATAGATCCAAAATGCTTCTTTTGCTGCCTCAGCTGCAGCAATGTATTCCACTTTTGTTGTTGAATCGGCAACAATATCTTGCTTAGAATATTTCCATCTCACTGTTTCGTTGTTCAAACAAAATATGTACCCTTATTGCGACTTGCAGTCGTCTTTATCTGTTTGGAAACTTGCATCGGTGAACCCAGTCACCTCAAGTTCTCCATCTCCATAAACTAAGAAAGCATCTTTAGTTCGTCTAAGATACTCAAGGATGTTCTTTACATAATCCAGTGACCATCACCTGGATTGGCCTGACAGTGACTGCAAATGCTCAAAGCATATGAGACACCAGGTCGCGTATATATCATGGCATATATGATCGATTCGACTGCTGAAGCGAACAGATCTGATTCATTGCATCTCTCTCATATTTAGTTTCAGGACACATGTCCTTAGATAGAGAGATGCCATGTGATACTGGAAGCAGTCCTCTCTTGGACTGATCCATGTTGAATCTCTTCAACACTTTATCAATGTACGAGCTCTGGGAGAGTGCCAAAAACTTTTAGATCTATCCTAGTAGATCCTTATTCCTAGAATAAAGGTTGCCTCTCCCAATAATTTCATGGAGAATTTTAATGAAAGCCAAGCTTTCACCGATTGTAGTATGGGAATGTCATTGCTAAAAAGTAATACATCATCAACATATAGGACAATGAATGTCAGTGCGATCCCACTAACCTTCTTATATACACAAGAATCATCATCGTTTTGAATGAAACCATATAATATTATGATCTCATCAAAACCTTGGTTCTAAGAATGCAATACTTGCTTCAATCCATAAATGGATCGATTTAACTTGCAAACCTTATTTGAATGTTTTGGCACGACAAAACCGTCAGGTTGTTGTATATAAACATCCTCTAAAAGGTTTTCGTTAAGGAAAGCAGTTTTGATGTCCATCTACCATATTTCATAATCGAAATATGCAGCAATAGCAAGCATTGTTCGAATGGATTTAATCATGGCAACATGCAAAAGGTTTCGTCGTAATCAACACCATGTTGATGACGATACCCTTTCGCTACAAGCCTAGCTTTGTACGTTTGTTTGTTGCCATCCATGTCTGTCTTCACCATGAAGACTCATTTGCTACAAATAGGCAAAATGCCTCATGGTACATCAAACAGTGTCCAAACATGGTTGGTATATATGGAATCCACTTCGGACTTCACTGCCTATTGCCATAAAGTGGAGTCGATACCTTGTATCGCTTCCTCATACGTAGTTGGTTCATTATCCTCAATAAGATTAATATCTACATGAGGTGAGATCAGAAACCCATACCTCTAAGGTTGTTTTCTGACTCTCTACGACCTACGTGGTTCTTGTGTATTAGAATATTGTGGAACAGTCTCATCCCCGATGAACTGTTCGTGTTTCGTTAGGGGATTGGTGCCACGAATAATATCATTCTGATATTCTTCGAGTTCTACTTTCCTCCCACTTACCACTGCATTTAGGAATTCCTCAAAGGAAAACTGCATGGAGAGTAACAAGTATTTTTATTCTCTTGTGGGTTGAGGAAATTGGTTTCCCTAGGATAACCAATTACAAATAGGCACTTATCCGATTTGGGTTCTAGTTTGGCACCATCCAAATGTTTAATATATGCCCAGCATACCCAAATCTTCAGGAATGAGAAACCCGGTTTCATTCCTGTCCATATTTCATATGGAGTTTGTCCAACAGACTTTGACAGAACCTTATTCAAAATAAGTATTGCACTGTTCAATGCATATCCCATGAAGGAATTTGGTAGCTCAGTGCGACTCATCATAAACTTTACCATGTCCAACAAAGTTCGGTTTCTCCATTCGGACACCCTTTCATTGAGGTGTTCCGGGAGGAGTCCACTGTGAAAGAATACCATACTCTTTCAAGTAATCGAGAAACTTATTACTTGAGTATTTTCCACCACGGTCCAACCACAATGTTTTAATACTTTTGTCAGTTTGTTTTTCTACTTCGTGTAGAAACTCTTTGAATTTATCAAAAGTTTCCGACTTGTGTTTCATAAGATACACATAACCATAACGCGATGCAAAATCCGTAGAGGTTACGAAATATTCATATCCACCTCTAGCCTAACTAGACATGGGCCCACACACGTCACTATGAATGAGGGTTAACAGTTCGGTGGCACGTACACCTTTACCACTAAAAGGTGTTTTAGGCATTTTACCTAATAAACAAGATTCGCAGACGTCATATGAATTAGGATCAAATTCGTCCAAGTATCTTCTTCGAAAGTGTGGATATACGAGTTTTGTTAATGTGTCCCAGACAATAATGCCACATATAAGTTTCATTTGTGTTACTCAATTTGAGCCTTTTTGTTTGTCATGTTATATGTTTGAGATTCAATTATATTCAAAATATAAAGACTATTAATAACATCTAATGTACATATCAAAATGTCATCTTTATACAAAACACCCAGTGTTCATGAATACAAAGGCATACCCGCATCGGGTTAAACTAGATACAGAGATGATGTTCCTTAGTCAAACTAGGTACATAATAACAGTCACCTAATGTATTACATGCCTCAAAGGCAGATACAAAACATAGGTCCCAACGGCCAAAACAGCGACTCTTGTCTCGTTTCCGACTCGTAGGTCGATCTCATCTAAAGCCAGTATCCAGCTAATTAGCAGATCATGTACACCAGTACATATGTGAGTACCACATCCAGAATCAAAAATCAAATTTTTAAAACCAGTAATGGACATGTTTATAACAAACATACCTGAAGCCGGAGCCTTGCCCGTCTTCACTTCCTTCAACTCCGCCTTATACTCATGACAGTCACGCTTCCAGTGACCTCTTTTGCTACAATGTAGGCAGACGTCTTGGGATATATCCTTAGTTTTCCTAGAAAACTGTGATGATTTAGCCTTGCCCTTCTTCTTCTTCTTTTCTTCACACCCCCAAAAGCCTTCAGCCAAGCTTTGGCTATCTGGGATGTCGAAGTAAGGTGCGCCTCGCACTTCTTACCCTTTAGATGCTCTGGCTCTGCTTCTTTCAGCATCGCCATTAACTCTCCAATAGTCTTTTCTTGGTTCATCATATTGTAGTCATGACGAACCCGCCCCAGCATTCGGGCAGACACTGTAAGATCAAATCTATGGAAGTCTCGGCCTCAAAGGTTATGTCCAGCTGACCTAGCTGTTCAATGTCAGCAATCATCTTCGATATATAGTGCTCGACAGATGTACCCTCTGACATACGCGAGCGAAAGAGCTTCTTTCTTGCAACTCATGCTTCTGAGATCTAAGATTAGACCTGTGAAGATCCTTAAATTTCAACATCATACTATAAGGATCCAATCATTTGTTCTGACGACGAAATTGAGGAGTCATTGCAGCAAGCATTACGGATTGAGCACTAAAGTTATCATCACTATAAGTCTTCCAAAGATCATGCTCTACTATTTGCTCAACTCTTGGCTCAGGCCCGAGAGGTTTCTCTATGACATAGAGTAACTTCTCGGCTCCCAGGACTATCTTCATATTCATCTCCGATCTGGAAAATTGGAGCTGTTAAAGACATTATCACCCATGACGATGTCTCTAACGCTAATCTTTCTAGCCATCTCGATTGCAATAGTCCAACTATTCAATCAACGATTTCAGATACACTCAAAATGTAATGGTTACTATAGTCTAACTATTGACCAACTACAAATGGAGTAATTTGAAAATAGTCCAACTATTCAATGAAAGTAATAAAAGATATTAGTCCAACTAATATATATTTATAACAACGATAAATAAAAAAAACAGAGCGCGTTAAGCAAGTATTAACGAAATTGTAAATTTAATACTGGCCTCCCACTAATTTTCGGCGAGCTTCTAACCCTATGAGGAGTACTCGGGAAACCCAGTTTCCTAGTGTTCTAGGATCCCGTTAAATAGCACACAACCTTGAATTTGGCCAACAAGCTGTATGAAACTTAACTAGGTAGATCTCTAAGATCAATTGGATTTAATCAAATTCCTAGATCTGGTAGGTGGACCTCCAAGTCCGAGATATATATCCAATATATATTTCCTAACATTTTCCTCTGAATCAACTAAGCCTTGGCTTTGGCTCAACAAGCTTAATAATTTCAGTTAAGCGTGACCCATTTACAGTGAAAAAGCTTCGTAATCTACGTCGATGTACGATGTACAGAAGTGACCTTGACTTTGGCCAACAAATCACAACTGCCTAAGACATGCGATATATAACAAAGCTTTTGTGGTTCAAACACATCCGCGATGGGCAATGATCTTGACTTTGGCCAACAAACCAATATCAATTTTGGATCTTGAGAAGGAACCACTCAATTGAAGGAAAATGCTTAATATTTAATGAGGGTTTTTCGCGTAAATTGGCAACCAATTTATTATCTTTGATTAGGTCTCATCATACACCCTTAAACATGCATTCTAAAATCATAATAAGGCGCAAATAAAATTAATAATGATATACGAATGGATATATAATAATTTGTTCCTAGAACAAATCTCTCTCTTCCTCTCTCCCGCTAGCACTTTACCAACTTCTACCCAATTACATAATACATTAAAGAAACCTCATTTACATTGAGGGGAATTGGTGAGAAGATAAATACAAAGAGATAAGGAGGTGAAATGATGGAAACGCAGGTACAATTTAATAAATTCTAAATTTATTACAACAATTTCTAAAATTGCCCCCACCCTTCTAATATCCATCTGATTTACATTATTCATACAAATACATCCAAGTATTCACACAAAGCATGTTGGTCAATCAATCTAATCCAATTAATTAATCTTTGATTAATGACCATCCAATATTCATACAACGATTTGATTTGCGCGAGTCCAACTTGTTTAAGAATAAATACTCAAAGTACGTATTCTTGAATTATATCGAACTGTAATTTTAAATCCAATTTAAATTGTATTCAATAATAATTCATATTTAATTCCAAATTAAATAATTACACTTATAATAGTGCCTTTTAGTCTTAGATTCCAAATCCAATCTTAATGGGTCTCAAAGGCCCAATTAGCATCCAATACTATTTAATTAAAGTCCAATGGGCTTTCAATTAATTATTTAGGCATGGGCTTTGGCCAATATGGATCAAACCCAAAATACCAAGGCCCAAATAGGAATCACCATATGCCAAAAATCAATTTAGGCTCAATTAAATTTTTAAAGGCCCAATTGTCATATTTGGACTTTATGGAAATGGTTTTCGGCCCAATTGGATCCAACCCAATTGTCCAAAACCAAACTTGACCTAACCAAGCACATTAGCCCAAATACAACAATTAAAGTAATACATTATTCCAAATTACATATTAATCCAATTAAAGTGTAATTACCACAATTAATTAATTAATCCAATATTTCCAAAATATCAATTAATCTAATTAATCATGCTTTAATCATCCAATTCATGTCTAAAAAAAATTGAAGCAAAAATCAATCCATTCCAACATGATCAAGCTCACGACAATACATGAAAATAACATGCAATTTTGATTTCAATCCAATTAAATCAACAATTAACATTCAATGTCATGCCAATTAACATATCCAATTGTCAAATTCAAAAAATCACCATGAACCTTTCTAGGGTACCATTCGGCCATGCATGTGAATTTGAGGAAAATTAATCAAATAAATTTTTAAATCACCCAAACACAACCAAACAACCAATTTAGGTAAATCAAGCTCCAAGAAAAAAATCCCAAATTAAAGTTTAGAACCCTAAAATTCAAATCAAGTTTAGATTGGCTCTGATACCATTTTAGTGTCCTAGACATGCCTAAGGTCTCTAAACATGATATGAGTGAGAATAAATCAAATGGAGTTGCGGAGGACTTACATTGATCGGTGAGAAGTTCGAAACTTTCTTTGGATGATGAAAGCTCCAAGCTTTAAAATCGAATTCCAAACTCAAGGGTGAGTTTCCCTATCACCTTGATTTAACTCCCAATTGCTAGCTTGCTTGAATTTTTGCAACAAAAATTCCAAAATGAGAATAGGTATTCACGCAATTGGAGAGAATGGAGGAGAGAATGAATACTCCATTTGTGTTTTCCAAAAACATATATTAAAGTGTTGACTTTGGTAAGTGAGTCCCACCACTTTAAATTCAAAATTTGGTTGGCTTACACAACACACTTTGGGCCCGATTTATTTAATCCGACTAACAAATTTTCCGTCGTGACGTAATTAAATCCAATTTAATTAAATAATAATGCCTAGCAAAATTATTACGAAAGTCGCTTACGAATTAATTCCAAAATAATTTGTTCGCACGAATTAAAATCCAATTTTAATTCCGCAATGAAATCCAATTTCAATTAATATATCCAATATATTATTTTAGCCCAATTAAATAAATTAAATATTAAAATCCAATTTAACTATTAAATTTACTTTGCCGATTAATTCCAATTAATCGCGTTCTCTCTTCTAGACGAATTTAATCCCAGATAAATTTCTTGCCGCAATAATCTCAGATTAATTTTCTCTCTCATAATTAATCCCAGATTAATTCTGCTCGAGTCAAATGTCATCGGTGAATCTTTGGGAAGTGAACCAAGAGATCCCTGGATATGTTGGCAGTAAATACAGTCATCGGACTATCCGAACACGTGCATACCTGGTACCACATTCTTACCGATTTACAAGACATGGTTGGCTTCTAGCAAAGCACTGTGCCTACCTAATTCTCCAGAAATATATTCAACATGGAATATATATAATCTGTATCAGGCGTAGTATACAATGTATTGTGTATTACAATCCAGTATCGGATGTCACATGCTAGGCCTAGGGCTGGAATTGTGTTTGCGTCGTACGAAGCATATATCGGATCACTAGCAACTAGTCTCTGTGATCGGATATTCATGACCTAGTTATACTATCCCGATAGCTGAAGTATTTAAGAGTACTAGTTCTGTATCCCTACGTGATCATCATCTCCATATGACTGAAGTGATACTTCCATCTTGACATCACACCCAATACACTACGATTCTCAGTATACCCAGAAGAGGCGTACACATAACCTGTTAAAGCTCCAGACGACCAAAACCAAAGTATACTGATTGTCGCAAGTATTAGCGATGCAAGTCTCAGGTTAAGACCACATACACCTACCCTGATTCGGATTCCCATAGACACATAGTCATACTACCAATGGGATTCCGAGGGGTCTATCAGGAGCGAAGCTGTTCCCGGTCCAACGGTTAACAGAACTATATCGTTAAGCTTCCATAACGCGCACAAGTGTAATACTAGCCTATTCCGCATTATCGATGTCCAGTCTCGATAATACTACCGACTAGGGATATTTAATGATTAAACCTTTCATGGATTAATACTGTCTTATATCTTATTAAATTGGTACTAATCATATGGACTTTTATCATTATATATCTAAGTAATCCAACTACAAAATGATAAAAGAGTAATTTCCTTGGTCACATAGTTAATTTGTACAAAGACACCATGTCTTTTACAAATAGTGATGATATGGGTCATAATTGACCAACACCCCCTTGCTGAAATTTCCTCCTGTCAATTCTCCCCCGGTGATTGGTCAATTCTCTTTGGTCTCATGGCTTAAGATCCAGCTGTGTCCCTTATTCGTGGGGTGGTAGACTGGTCACCCCAGACCTGGCTCAGCTTTCCTCTATTCGCTACCTGCGCCGGGTCAAATTAGATTACGCTGTCTTGAAGGCGGCCTTATCCTTTTGGGATACTGAAAATCAGGTCTTTTGACTCCCAGATTTCGAAATATGCCCTCTCTCTGAGGATTTTACTGCCATTCTTGGCTTGCATTTTTCTTCTACTACCCTTCTCGGAATCATGTCTTCCGATTCCCGACGCTTCCGTTGTCTTGTAGGTTGTCCTATCTTTTGCCTAAGCTATCCTTTTGGATTTTCAACTTACCGGATTTATCTATCTTGTTTGAGTCGCCTTTTCAAGTTTTCAACTCAGCGAGTTAAAATTTTTCTCTTTTTTTTTTTTTTAATTAAGATTGATCCGTCCTCATTCTTGAGGCTCTTTACTCGTCCTCATTCCTGAGGTTCCTCTCCATTATTGGAGTTCTTCTCCTAGATATCCTGACCTTGGTCCAGCATCTAAGAGACAAAAGACGTGATTTGTAATCACTTGACTCTAATCTTTCCCGGTTAGCTAGAATTTATGCAATCTATGAACATCTTGAACATTTGTTTCAATAAAGATGTTTGTATTATTTCTTGGAACATGTGTAGGAAATAAACTACATTGCAAGGGTACCTCGGTCGCTAACTGTTCCTCACAGATTTTACATTTATCCATTTTTCTTGCTCACTCATGCTCTATATTTTGCTTGGGCTGTCCTTTACAGATTTTCAACCCAACGAGCTTTTTTTTTTCTTTTTTTTCTTTTTTTTTTATGCAAAGTATTACTTCAGCCTGTCCACATTGATGGCTCGGTGAACTCGTTCCCTTCCCAATCTGACAGTCTCACTGCCCCATTCCGCATCACCTTCTTGGCTAGGTAGGGCCTTTCCCAATTGGACCTGAACTTTCCCCTTGGGTCCATTATCAGTGGCTTCGACTGATTGAGCACTAAATCACCTTTTCTGATCTTGGCGGGGCGCACCTTATTGTTGAACGCCATGGCCAACCTTTTCTGGTGTAGCTGCATGTGGTACAAGGCCTTCATTGTTTTTCATCCAGTAATGCTAGCTGTTCGAACCTCTGCGAGGCCCATTCCTGATCAGGTAATCATGCCTCTGCTAGTACCCTCATTGACTGTATCTATATTTCCACTGGTAACACTGACTTCATCCCGTCCCATTGTTCGTCACTATGTGATGTGGACATTCCGTATACTATGTTACGGGCTATGAACTTGGCCATCTGGCCTACATCACCGCTAAACAGATTTTTTTTCGCCTCTTTATAGCGGGCTTCATGCAGAAGAATCTTCTTACTGAGGTAGTAGACTGCATGTTCCACCCTGTCTCATCTGCCTGTACCATCATCGCCCCCAACGCTTCGGGTTCTATGGCCGAATACAACACCAAGGGTTTGCCCTGTTGGACAATTATGACCCATATCGTCACTATTTATACAGATCATGGTGTTGTTGTACAAATTAACTATGTGACAAAGGAGATTGATCTCTTATCATTTGTGATTAGATCACCAAGATATATAAATGATAGGAGGTCCTTATGATTAGTACCTGGATTGAGATGATATGAGACAGTATCAATCCACGAAGGTTTAATCATTAAATGTCCATAGTCATAGTATTATTGAGATTGGACATCAATAATGCGTAAAAGACTAGTATTACACTTGTGCGCGTTGTGAGGGCATAACGGCATAGTTTTCATCTATTTGGGTATAAGATACTCATGCAAGTGTAGTAAGAGGTTGTGTTTTACCAATGGTATGGAAAACAGCTTCGCTCTGGATAGACCCCTCGGAATTCCATTGGTAGTATGACTATGTGTCTATGGAAGTCCGAAATCAGGGTAGGTGTATTTGGTGTTAACCTGAGACTTGCACCGCTAATACTTGCGACAATCAATATACTTTGGTTTTAGGCCGTCCAGGGCTTTAACAGGTTCTGTGTACGCCTCTGCTAGGTATATTGAGAATCGTAGTGTGCTGGGTGTGATGTCAAGACGGAAGTATCACTCGAGTCATAGTGGAGATGATGGTCACGTAGGATACGGAACTGGTTCTCTTATGTACTGCAGTCATCGGGATAAAATGACTAGGTCATGTTTATCCGATTATAGAGACTAGTTACCAGAGATCCGATATGTGCTTCGTACGGGGCAGACACAATTCCAGCCCCAGGCCTAACATGTGACATCCGATACTGGATCGAAATATGCAATACTACGTATACTACGCCTGATATAGATCACTTATTCCTGTAAGGATATTTCTGGAAAATTGGGTAGGCATGGCGCTTTGCTAGAAGCCAACCTTGTCTTGTAAATCGGTATAAACGTAGTACTAGGTACGTACGTGTTCGGATAGTCCGACGACCGAATTTAATGCAAACATATCCAGGGATCTCATGGGTCGTTTCCCGAAGATTCACCGATGACGTATGACTCGCACTTTAATTAATCTGGGATTAATTAGATGAGAGAGAAAATTAATCTGGGATTAATTACAGAGATATTTTATCTAGGATAAAAAATTAATTAAAGAGAGATAACGATTAATTTGGAATTAATCAATAAAATAATATATTCGATATATTATACGAAATTGGATTTCGATGCGAAATTGAAATTAGATTTTAATTCGGGCAAACAAGTTAATTTAGAATTAATTTATTAGCGACGTGAATAGTGATTTCGCTAGGCATAATCATTTAATTACGTCGCAACGGAAAATTCGATAATTTGGAATTAGTGAACCCGAGCCCGGGAGTGTTTGCGAGCGCACTCGCGTTTCGAATTCGACTACGGCACGCAAGTCACATCAAGCGTCAAATCGCTAGTCACATCAAGCGTCAAATAATTAGTCAATTTGAGTGATGTGACAACTTGTCAATTGATTGATTGAGTGATGTGAATAGTTAATGTGGGTTGTTGAATGCATTTAATGCATTTTTTGCCTCCAAAATTTGTGTTGACTTTTGGAAAGCTTTTTACAAAACATGCTATATGTTTATTTTGATTTTGGAAATCAATTTCAATACAACACATTTACTCTCTCTCTCCTTTGGTTCACATTTTTTTGGAGCCATTTTTCCTCTCTCTCTCACACGGTCTTGGACCATATTCTTCCTCAATTTTCTGTCACTGCCGAATTTGAAGAAGAAGCTAAGGATTTTTGTGGCAAAATTCCTAAGTGCTAGCACACCATTTGAGTCTTGCGAAGGTGATAGGGAACCGCACATGTGAGCTTGGAATCACATCACGAAAGCTTGGAGCTTGGATCTTAGACCATTTCCGAATTTGGAGGACCAAATTTCAGCCACTGCCGAGACCATTCTAGGAGGAGCAAAGAGTTTTTTTCTTCACCGCATCGCTCAACCGATCATTGTGAGTATTCCACAACTCCTTGATGTATTCACATGTTGTTTTATGCTTGATAATCGATCCTCGGGACCGTAGAATTCGCCAACAATGGTAACAGAGCGAGGTTAAAAGCATGAAACTTGTATTTAGGGTTAAAATTGGTTAAAATGTATTTGAGCATGATTTAATGAAATTGGATGATTGAGTATGCTTAAATCATGTTTAATTGAAGTTAGATTGGATCAATTTCATGAAAATTGATTTGGAACAATTTTCCCCAATTTTTTGTGGCTTGGCCGAAAGTATATGAACCCTAATGTCTTGGTGATTTTTTTGATTTTAATCATTGGATGAGTTGGAATCATGTTGGGAATATTGATTTAGAATTTAATTGGATTGAATTCGGAATCGATTTGAAAAACCCTACCATTGCCGAGACTTGAAGAGCATGTAATTGGGTTTGATTTTTGTTAAAATATGTTGGACATGTTTTAATGTATATAAGCATAAGTAATTAGGCTAATTGGTATTTTGGAAATATTGATTTGGTTGATTAATTATGTAATGCACTTTAGGTTAATTAAATTGTGAATTTGGAATTTTTATAATTTAATTAATTGGGCTAATTTTGGAATTGGGCTTAAAAGTTGTTATTAGGCTTTAATGGGCTTGGTTGTACCAAGATGGGTTTAGGCAAATTGGTTGGATCCAATTGGGCCCAAAACCATATCCATAAAGTCCAATTATGACTAATGGACCTTTATTATTTAATTGGGCCTAATGGGCCTAAATTGATTTCTAGGCTTTTGGGGTTATTCCTTGATTGGGCTTTGGTTATTGGGTTTGACCCAAGTTGACCAAAAGTCCATGCCTTAAAGAAATTAATTAAAAGCCCATTGGACTTTAATTAAATAAACATTGGATGTTAATCAGGGTTTTGAGACCCGTAACGATTAAATTTGGAATTTAAGTCGTAAAGGTTCGTTAATAAAGTGTAGTATTTAATTTGGAATTAAATAAATGGATTATTATTAAATACATATTAAATTGGATTTAATGTTGTAGTTTAATTTAATTCAAGAATTCGTACTTTGAGTACTTATTCGCAAAACGAGTTTGACTCGCACAAAATAAAATCGTTGTTTGAACATTTGATGGTCATTAATTATCAGATTAATTAATTGGATTAGATTTATTGATAACATGCTAGTGTGAATACATGGTTGCGATGCATGAATAATGTATATCGGATTGATATTAGATGGGTGGGGCAATTTTGGAAATTGTTGTAATAAATTTAGAATTTATTAATTGGACCTGCGTGTCCAGCCTATTACCTCTTTGACTCTATGTATTTCTCTTCTCACCTATTCCCCTCAATGTAAATGAGGTTTCTTTAGAAGTGTTATGTAACGGGTAGAAGTAATACATGTGCTAGCGGGAGAGAGGAAAGTCAAGATTGAGGATGAGATCCAATTAATCTTAGAGATCTACCTAGTTAATTATCATACAATTTGTTGGCCAAATTCAAGATTGTGTGACATTTAAGGGATCCTAGCCCACTAGGAAACACGGTTTCCCGAGTACTCGACAGAGGGTTAGAGGCTCGCCGAAAAATAGTGGGAGGCAAGTATTAAATTTGTAATATTCGTTTAGTAACTTGCCATACGCGCTCATATCATATTATTCATCAAATAAATTATTTATTAGTTGGACTAATATTTAATGTTGTTTTAATAAAACAGTTGGACTGTATTCAAACTAATTTCAATTAATAGTTGATTTTATAATTGGATTATAATAATCAATATAATTGAATTTAATCAATTAAATTATAGTTGATTATATAGTTGGACTATAGTAATCATTATAATAAATAGTACCTCAAATCGTTGATTAAATAGTTGGACTATTAGAATCAAGATAAAATTGAAAGATTAGTGTTTAAAACATAATCCTGAGAGAAAAATGTTTTAAACGACTTTAATTTTCAAATTGGGAATAAAATTTCAGGATGGTCCTGGAAACTAATAAGTTACTTTATTTGATAAAATAACATATTAGGCCTAAGCCCGGAGTTAAGCAAATAGTAGAGCATGATATTTGGAATATTCATGTGATGATAACTTTAGTGCTTAATTCATTAAGCTTGCCAAAAAGACTCCTTAATTTCTTAATCAGAACTAAGGATTAGATCCTTAAAGTATGATAATGAAATTGAAGGATCTTCATAGATCTATTCTTAGATCTTAGAAGTACTAAATTGCAATAGTAAACTCTTGGAGAGTTAATGGCTATACTCAATGACTCAAAGCCAAAGTTTGCAATAAGGCAAGAAGCGCAAGGCGCACCTTACTTCGACATTCCAGAAGGCTAAGGCTTGGCCAAAGGCTTCTGGGTGTGCAAAAGGGGCAAAGGAAAAATCATTATAATCTTCTGGGAAGATAAAGGACATATCCCAAAATGTCTGCCTAAATTGTGGCAAACGGGATCGCGGAAGCGTAACTGCCGTTTGAACAAAGCAGACATGAAGGAATTGAAGACGAGCAAGGCTCTGACTTTAAATATGTTTGTCATAAATATGTTCACTACTAGTATTAAAATTGGATTTTAGATACTTAGTGTGGTACATAAATATGTACTGTTGTTCAGAATCTGCTGTAAGCAAGATACTGACTTCAGTTGAGATTAATCTGTGAATCAGAAACGGGACGAAAGTCGCTGTTTTAACCGTAGATACCTAAGTTTAGGAACTACCATTCGGGTGTGTACTTAAATTAGGAAACTGTTACAATGTAACTAGTTTGACTAGATACATTATCTCTATATCAGGGTTTAATCCATTGCGGATATACCTTTATATTCTAGAAAACTAAAGTGTTTTATTATATAAATATGATATTGAGATAAACACATTAGACGTGAATAACAGCATTTATATTTTGAATATAAATAAATCTCAAACATATAACATGACAAACAATTAGCTCAAATAGTTGAAACTTAAAAGTGGCATTGTTGTATGGGACACAATTAAACAAGACTCGTATATCCACACTTTCGAAGAGTGGGTACTAGGACAAATTTGATTCTAATCAAATAAAGTCTACGAATCTAGTTTATTGGGCAAAGTGCCTAAAACACTATTTACTTGGTAAAAGTGTAAGTGCCACCGATCTGTTAGCCCTAGTACATAGTGAAGCAAATGGGCCCATATCTAGCTAGGCTAGAGGTGGATATGAATATTTTGTGACCTTTACGGATGTGGCATCGCGTTATGGTTATGTGTTTCTTTTAGAACACAAATCAGAAACTTTTAAAGTTTCGACACGAAATAGACAAACAGATCGGCTAAAGTATTAAACCATCACGGTTAGACCATAATGAAAATACTTAAGCAATAAGTTTCTTAAATACTTGAAAGAGTATAGTATTCTTTCAATTAGGACTCCTCCTGGAACACGTCAGTTTGACGATGTGTCCGAACGGATAAATCAAGTTTTGTTGGACATGATAAGGTTAATCATGAGTCACTCTGAGCTACCATTTCCTTCAACGGATACGCATAAACAGTGCAGAACTTGTTTAGAATAAAGTTCCATGAAAATCTGTTAGACAGACTTCATATTAGATATGAACAGGAAGAAACAAGGTTTTCTCATTCCTGATGATATGGGAATGCTAGGCATATGTTTGGATAATACCAAATAAGAACCCAAATCAAAAAAGTGCCAAGTTGTGGTTATCCTAGGGAAACCAAAGTATAGTACGTATACAACTCACAAGAGAATAATTTAATTGTTGCTCACCTTGCAGTTTTCCTTAGAGGAATACCTATATGCAATGGTAAGTGGGAGGAAAGTAAAACTCGATGAAAATCGGAGTAATACTATTCAAGGCACCGATTCCTTAATGGAACACAAATAGTTCATCAAGGATGAAACTATACCAATAATCTTCGAATACACAAGAACCGCGTAGATCGGAGAGAGTCAGAAAACAACCTGGGGTATGGGTTTCTAATCTCACCTCATAAAGATGTCAATCTTATTGAGGAATACGAACTGACTACGTATGAGGAAGTGATACAAGGTATTGACTCCCTATTATTGCAAAGTGCCATGATGTCCGAAATGGATTCCATATATGTCAACTACGTTTGGATACTAGTTGATGTACCGGAAGGCATTGTGCCTATTGGTAATATATAAGTCTTCAAGGAAGACATACATGGAAGGCAATATACCAACGTACTAAGCTAGGCTTGTAGCAAAAATGTATAGTTATCAACATTGTGTAGATTATGACGAAACCTTTTACATGTTGCCATGGTAAATCCATTTGGATAACGCTTACTGATGCTGCATGTTTCATTTATGAAATATGTCAGCTGAATGCCAAAACCGCTTTCCTTAAAGAAAACCTTTTGGAGGATGTTTAAAACATCCTGATGGTTTTGTCGTACCATAACAAGCAAACTAGGTTTGCAGGTTATTCGATCCATGTATGGATTGAAGCAAGCATTGAGTTCTTGGAATTATCGTTTTGATGTAATCATAATGGTATATGATTTAATTCAAAACGAAAATGATTCTAGTATATATAAGAAGGTTAGTGGGAGCGCACTGAAAGTGACTGTCCTATAAATAATGATAATATGTCATTTCTTGGAAATGATCTTCCAATAAAACTATCGGTGAAAGCTTGGCTTACGGTGAAAATTCTCCGTAAAATACTTGGGAGAAACAACCTTTATTCTAGGAATAAAGATCTACTAGGATAGATCTAAAAGTTGTTGGTAATCTCCGAGAAATCGTACATTGAAATAAATGTACGCGACCTGGTGTCTCATACGTTTTGAGCATATGGATTCACAATCAGCCAATCCATGTGATAGTCACTAGATTGATGTTAAGAACATCCTTTAGTATCTTAGAGATCTAAGGATGCTGTCTTATATTATGGAGAATGAGAACTTGAAGTGACTGGGTTCACTGTTGCAAGTTTCCTAACCGGTAATAACGACTGTTAGTCGTAATAACTGTACTATTCAGTTTGAATAACGGAACAGTGAGCTGGAAATCTTCCTAGCAAGATATTGTTACTGAATAAACAACAAAAGTGGATTATTGCTACAGCTGAGGCAGCAATAGAAGCCATTTGGGTCGATAATAAATCTAATTAGATTAGATATAATTCTATTAGCTGCTGAGTTAGGCTACAACACAGGCTAAAGAATTAATGGTCTCATCAACGATCCAGATATATACTTCGACTATTCATCTGATTCGTTCGGATCATACATCGTGGCGATGTGATGATCGAATAAATCGCATCAGATGATAGTCATGCAAATCCGCAGACGAAAGTCTTTCCTTAGTAGTTTGAGCTAACCGTACATAGTTCGGATGTAGGACACTCGAGTGACTGGCTATAGGCCAAGTGGGAGATTGTTGGACAGTTATGACCCATAGCGTCGCTATTTGTACAGATCATGGTGTTGTTGTACAAATTAACTATGTGACAAAGGAGATTGTTCTCTTATCATTTGTGATTAGATCACAAAGATATATAAATGATCGGAGGTCCTTATGATTAGTACCTGGATTGAGATAATATGAGACAATATCAATCCACAAAGGTTTAATCATTAAATATCCCTAGTCAGAGTATTATCGAGATTGGACATCGATAATGCGTAAAAGACTAGTATTACACTTGTGCGCGTTGTGAGGGCATAACATCATAGTTCTCATATATTAGGGTATAGGATACTCATGCAAGTATAGTAAGAGGTTGTGTTTTACCGATGGTACGGATGGCGCTTTGATAGAAGCCAACCTTGTCTTGTAAATCGGTATAAACGTAGTACTAGGTACGTACGTGTTCGGATAGTCCGACGACCGAATTTACTGCCAACATATCCGGGGATCTCATGGGTCGCTTCCCGAAGATTAACCAATGACGTATGACTCGCACTTTAATTAATCTGGGATTAATTAGAAGAGAGAGAAAATTAATCTGGGATTAATTACAGAGATATTTTATCTAGGATAAAATATTAATTAAAGAGAGATAACGATTAATTTGGAATTAATCGATAAAATAATATATTCGATATATTATACGAAATTGGATTTCGACGCGGAATTGAAATTAGATTTTAATTCGGGCAAACAAGTTAATTTAGAATTAATTCGTTAGCAACGTGAATAATGATTTCGCTAGGCATAATCATTTAATTACGTCGCAACGGAAAATTCGTTAATTTGGAATTAGTGAACCCGTGCCAGGGAGTGTTTGTGAGCGCACTCACATTTCGAATTCGAGTACGGCACGCAAGTCACATCAAGCGTCAAATCGCTAGTCACATCAAGCGTCAAATCATTAATCACTTTGAGTGATGTGACAACTTGTCAATTGATTGATTGAGTGATGTGAATTGTTGATGTGGGTTGTTGAATGCATTTAATGCATTTTTTGCCTCCAAATTTTGTGTTGACTTTTGGAAAGCTTTTTACAAAATTTGGTATATGTTTATTTTGATTTTGGAAATCAATTTCAATACAACACATTTACTCTCTCTCTCTCCTTTGGTTAACATTTTTTTGGAGCCATTTTTCCTCTCTCTCTCACACGGTCTTGGACCATCTTCTTCCTCAATTTTCTGTCACTGCCGAATTTGAAGGAGAAGCTAAGGATTTTTGTGGAACAATTCCTTAGTGCTAGCACAGCATTTGAGTCTTGCGAAGGTGATAGGGAACCGCACATGTGAGCTTGGAATCACATCACGAAAGCTTGGAGCTTGGAGCTTGGACCATTGCCGAATTTGGAGGACCAAATTTCAGCCACTACCGAGACCATTCTAGGAGGAGCAAAGAGTTTTATTCTTCACCGCATCGCTCAACCGATCATTGTGAGTATTTCGAAACTCCTTGATATATTCACATGTTATTTTATGCTTGATAATCGATCCTCGGGACCGTAGAATTCGCCAACATGCCCAGCCTTGAGGTTTCAAGACGGGCGGTATAGCCAAGTATTCTTTGATTTTGTCAAAAGCTTATTGACATTGTCTATTCCACTCCAAAGGCCGGTCCTTCCTCCACAACTTGAAGATGGGCTCACATACTAATGTTTGCTTGGTAATGAATCGACATATATACTAGATTTTTCCGAGAAAAGCTCTAACTTCCGTTTCTGTCTTTGGTGTGGGCATCTCGGTGATTGCCTCGATCTTTTTAGGGTCCACTTCTATCCCTAACCTTTTCAGCCCATTCTGACCTCATTCTTTGGAGCTTCTGTTTTACTGGCCTCATGTTCGGATAAGTTGGTATCATATGTTGGGCATTACCCTTGTCTACTCCTGGCAAGTCTTCGTAAGACTAGGCGAATACTTTTGCATATTTTATTAATATTCTCTCTAATTCTTGCCGCTCATCAGAGGTAACCTCACTTGCAATTGAAATTTCCTTGGGGTTTTGCACATGTACCAAGATTAAATGCATTTTTCTTTGTTGAGTTAATGTCAAATATGCTCATGTCATGCGTGTTATGATGCAGACTAACAGGAAAAGACTGGAATAAGTAAGCAAAATCAATGTCTTTATGATTATTAAATGCAGAATTACAATTAAATAAGTCAGAAAAATAAACATCTTCCTAATTTGCAGTCTTGTCTTCTTCCGTCTTCTTGCTTTATTCGAGCGTCAGATTCTCCAATTGCAGTAGTTCTTCCTCCCATTTATTTTCCTCTTTTGTAACCTCCTCTTTGTCACTGCTCGAGAAATTTTCCCAGGAATCTCTCCCCTGCTCTGTTTCATCTTCTCTACTTCTGTCATATATCCTCATGCAAGAAGCTTGGTGGTTGAGAGATTAGAGGACACAGCTTTTAGGTAGGCCGGAGTTGATCATGTAGGTGGGTAGAGGGTTTATGTGTGTGTTAGGTTGTTCTTTTTCTGGGTCAGATATCTTATGGGTATCAATGAGGTTTTGGATATCATGCCTAAGGCGGGTGCAGTTGTCAGTTTCGTGGCCTTTTTGCTGATGGAAGTAACAGTATAGGTTTAGGTCGAGGTAGTGTGGCACAGGGTTTGGAAGTGGTTTAGGTTCTAAGGGATTTAGAAGTCCTTGCCTCTTCAGCTCTTCAAACACCTTTGACAAAGATCTACCAAAATTGGAGAATCGTTTGTTTCTGATAGCGGCGACCTCAGAAGGAGCAGGCATGGTCCCTGAAGGCCCCCCAATGGTCTTTCTATTCTGGCCATAAAACTTTCTGTTCTCGGCTTCCTCTTCCTTGATACCCATGACAGTTTCTCTTAACTGTCAAAAGTCGCTAATCGTGGAGGTCATCCTTCTCAGCATGTTATAAATGGAGGGCTTGGTGCCCGTAATGATCATCTTAATCTGGTCCTTCTCCGAGGGCCGTGTCTATATCTTCAAGACCTGGCTTCTCTAGCGATTCACATAATCTTTGAAGTTCTCCACTAGCTTCTGTTTGGTGTTTTCTAGGTCACGGAGCGACAAGTCTATCTCCAGGTCCGTGACATATTGGTTCAAGAAGGCCTCCGCTAATGCTCTCCAGTCATCCCTGATCTTTTTCCCCAGGGCATGATACCAATCTACGGGCGCCCATTCCAGTGACATTCCAAACATCTTCTGCATCTGACGCTTCGACAAACCCACTGAACTCATCATTGAAACATATTGTTGGAGATAAACTATAGGATATTCATTTCCATTGAACTTATCCCCGGGAGGCAGTTGCTCTTCAAAATTCATCACATCATAGTCTTGTTGGAGTTCCTACGGTCCCGAGGATCGAATAACAAACATAAAACACATGTGAATACATCGAAGAAAGTTGCGGAATACTTACATCGATCGATTGAGCGACACGAATGAAGACAAAAATCATTTTCTGCCTCCTTGGTTCATTCGGCAGTCAACTGAAATGGGCTCCTCCAATTCGGCTTTGGTCCTTCATTTTTGCTCCAAGCTCCAAGCTTTTGATGATGGTGATTCCAAGCTCATGAAGTGAGTTCCCTATCACCTTTGTATGGCTCCTATGTGTGCTAGCACTCTTGATTTTGCAACAAAATCAACACATTTCTTCTTCCTAGTTCCCGGCAGTAAGCAAAACCAGAAGAGAAAAAAACAGGTCCAAGACCGTGAGAGAGAGAGGGAAAAAATTGGCTCCAAACCGTGTGTCAAAGAGAGAGAGAGATGGAAGTGTGTTTTGTATTTCATTTTGTGTATCTAATACACAATAATCAATTACCAAAAATTAAATAATTGATTTATCAAATACAAAAAGTCAAGGTAATTAATTCCAACTACTTCCCTCAATTATTCACATCACTCAAGTCAATCAAGTGACAAGTTGTCACATCACTCAAATTGACTAATGATTTGACGTTTGATGAGACTAGCGATTTGACGCTTGATGTGACTTGCGTGCCGCACTCGAATTCGAAATGCGAATGCGCTCGTAAACAATCCCGGGCTCGGGTTCACTAATTCCAAATTAACAAATTTTCCGTTGCGACGCAATTAAATGATTATGCCTAGCGAAATCACTATTCACGTCGCTAACGAATTAATTCTAAATTAACTCGTTCGCCCGAATTAAAATCTAATTTTAATTCCGCATCGAAATCCAATTTCATATAATATATCGAATATATTATTTTATCGATTAATTCCAAATTAATCTTATCTCTCTTTAAATGATATTTTATCCCAGATAAAATATCTCTGTAATTAATCCCAGATTAATTTTCTCTCTCATCTAATTAATCCCAGATTAATTAAAGTGCGAGTCATACGTCATCGGTGAATCTTCGGGAAGCGACCCATGAGATCCCCGGATATGTTGGCAGCAAATACGGTTATCGGACTATCCGAACACGTAAGTACCTAGTACTACATTTGTACCTATTTACAAGACAAGGTTGGCTTCTAGCAAAGCGCCATGCCTATCCAATTTTCCAGAAACATGCTTACAGGAATAAACGATCTATATCAGGCGTAGTATACGTAGTATTGCGTATTTCGATCCAGTATCGGATGATCACATGCAAGGCCTGGGGATGGTACAGTGTCTACCCCGTACGAA
Organism: Zanthoxylum bungeanum; assembly: GCA_019454045.1. Lineage (NCBI taxonomy): Eukaryota > Viridiplantae > Streptophyta > Magnoliopsida > Sapindales > Rutaceae > Zanthoxylum > Zanthoxylum bungeanum. Next base: position 26,461 of record SKCR01029459.1, on the reverse strand, counting down.
GCATATATCGGATCACGAGCAACTAGTCTCTTTATTATCGGATAATCATGACCAAGTCATATTATCCCGATGGTTGCAACCCTTTAGAGAACCAGTTTTGTATCCATGCGTGATCATCATCTCCATATGACTAGAGTGATACTTCTGTCTTGACATCACACCCAACACACTACGATTCTCAATATACCCAACAGAGGCATACACAGAACCTGTTAAAGCCTTGGATGACCAAAACCAAAGTATATTGATTGTCGCAAGTATTAGCGGTGCAAGTCTCAGGTTAAGACCAAATACACCTACCTTGATTTCGGACTTCCATAGACACATAGTCATACTACCAAAGGAATTCCGAGGGGGTCTATCCAGAACGAAGCTGTTTCCCGTACCATCGGTAAAACACAACCTCCTATTACACTTGCATGAGTATCATATACCCAAATATATGAGAACTATGTCGTTATGCCCTCACGACACGCACAAGTCTAATACTAGTCTTTTACGCATTTATCGATGTCCAATCTCGATAATACTCTGACTAGGGATATTTAATGATTTATCCTTCGTGGATTGATACTGTCTTATATCTTCTAAATCCAGGAACAAATCACAGGGACCTCCTATCATTTATACATCATGGTGATCTAATCTCAAATGATAAGAGAACAATCTCCTCTGTCATATAGTTAATTTGTACAACAACACCATGATCTGTACAAATAGTGACGCTATGGGTCATAATTGTCCAACAATCTACCACTTGGCCTATAGCCAGTCACTCGAATGTCTGACACCCGAACTATGTACAGTTGGCTCAAACTGTTGAGAAAAGGCTTTCATCAACGGATTTGCATGATTATCATCTGATGCGATTTATTCGATAATCATATCGCCACGATGTATGATCCGAACGAATCAGATGAATATCGAAGTATATATCTGGATCGTTGATGAGACCATTAATTTTTTAGCCTGCGCTGTAGCCTAGCTCAGCTGGTAACAGAACTATATCTAATCTCATTAGATTTATTATTGACCCAGATGGCTTCTATTGCTGCCTCATCTGCAACAATAACCCACATTTATTGTTTATTCGGTAACAGTATCTTGCTTGGAAGATTTCCAGCTCACTGTTCCGTTATTCAAACTTTATATAGTACCGTTTGTGACTTATAGTTATTTTATCGGTTTAGGAAACTTGCAGTAGTGATCCCAGTCACTTCAAATTTTCTTTCTCCATAGTTTAAGATAGCATCTTTAGATCTCTAAGATACTAAAAGATGTTCTTAACATCAATCCAGTGACTATCACTTGGATTGGCCCGATTGTGAATCCATATGCTCAAAGCGTATGAGACACCATGTCGCGTACATTTATTAATGTACGATTTCTCGGAGAGTTTTCATGAAAGCCAAGATTTCACCGATTGTTATTATGGGAATATCATTTCCAAGAAATGACATATTATCATTATTTTATATAACATCCACTGTCAGTGCGCTCCCACTAACCTCCTTATATACACAAGAATCATTTTCGTTTTGAATTAAATCATACACCATTTTGATCACATCAAAACGATAATTCCAAGAACTCAATGCTTGCATCAATCCAAACATGGATCGAATAACCTGCAAACCTTGTTTGCTAGTTTTAGTACGATAAAACCGTCAGGATGTTGTAAACATCCTCCAAAAGGTTTCCGTTAAGGAAAGCGGTTTTGGCATTTAGCTACCATATTTCATAAATGAAACATGCAGCATCATCAAGCATTATCCAAATGGATTTACCGTGGCAACAGTTAAAATATTTCGTTGTAATCAACACAATGTTGATAACGATACCTTTTCGCTACAAGCCTAGCTTAGTACGTTGGTATGTTGCCTTCCACGTATGTCTTCCTTGAAGACTTATATAGTACCAATAGGTACAATGCCTTGCGGTACATCAACTAGTATTCAAACATAGTTGGTATACATGGAATCCATTTCGGATGTGATGGCACTTTGCCATAATAGGGAGTCGATACGTTGTATCACTACCTCATACATAGTCAGTTGGTATTCCTCAAAAGATTGACATCTTTATGAGGTGAGATCAGAAACTCATACCTCAGGTTGTTTTCTGACTCTCTCCGACTTACGTGGTTCTTTTGTATTCAAAGATTACTGGTATAGTTTCATCCTTGATGAACTATTTGTGTTCCATTAGGAATCGGTGCCTAGAATAGTATTACTCTGATTTTCATCGAGTTTTACTATCCTCCCACTTACCACTGCATATAGGTATTCCTCTTAGGAAAACCGCATGGTGAGCAACAATTAAATTGTTCTCTTGTGAGATATATAAGTACTATACTTTGGTATCCCTATGATAACCTACAATTGGCACTTATCCAAATTGGGTTCTAGTTTGGTATCATCCAGACATATGCCTAGCATTCCCAAATTATCAGGAATGAGAAACCCGGTTTCTTTCCTATTCATATCTAATATGAATTCTGTCAAACATATTTTATGGAACTTTATTCAAAATAAGTTATGCACTGTTAATGTATATCTGTTGAAGGAAATGGTAGCTCAGAGCGACTCATGATTAACCTTATCATGTCCAACAAAATTCGGTTTATCCTGTTCAGACACAACGTCAAATTGACGTGTTACTATACTCTTTCAAGTATTTTAGAAACTTATTGCTTAATTATTTTCCATTACGGTCTTACTGTGATGGTTTAATACTTTAGCCGATCTGTTTGTCTATTTCGTGTCGAAACTGTAAAAGTTTCCGATTTGTGTTCTTCAAAAGAAACATATAACTATAACGTGATCCCACATCCGTAAAGGTCACGAAATATTCATATCCACCTCTAGCCTAGCTAGACATGGGCCCACTTACGTCACTATGACCGAGGGTTGGCAGATCGATGGCACTTGCACTTTTACCAAGTAAAGGTGTTTTAGGCACTTTGCCCAATAAACTAGATTCGTAGACTTTATTTGATTAGAATCAAATCAGTCCTAGTACCCACTCTTCAAAAGTGTGGATATACGAGTCTTGTTTAAATTGTATCCTAGACAACAATGCCACATTCAAGTTTCAACCTGATCAAATCAGTTTGAGCTATTTGTTTGTCATGTTATACGTGTGAGATTTATTTATATTCTAAATATAAATTCTGTTGTTCACATCTAATGTGTTTATCTCAATATCATCTTTATATAATAAAACACTTTAGTGTTCTAGAATATAAAGGTTCACCCGCAACGCAGGTTAAACACTGATATAGAGATAATGTATCTAGTCAAACTAGTTACATTATAAGAGTTCCCTAATTTAAGTACACACCCGAGGGTAGTTCCTAAAATTAGGTATCTACGGTTAAAATAGCGACTTTCGTCCCATTTCCGATTCACAGATTAAATCTCAACGAAGTCAGTATCCTGCTCATAGCAGATTCTGCACATCAGTACATATTTATGTACCACTCTAAGTATCTAAAATCCAATTTTAATACTAGTAGTGAACATATTTATGACAAACATATTTGAAGTCAGAGCCTTGCACCGTCTTCAATTCCTTCATGTCTGCTTTGTCCAAACGGCAGTCACGCTTTCGCAATCCCGTTTGCCACATTTAGGCAGACATTTTGGGATATGTCATTTATCTTCCCTGAAGATTATAATGAATTTTCCTTTTCCCTTTTCCATATTCCAGAAGCCTTTGGCCAAGCCTTGGCCTTCTAGAATATCGAAGTAAGGTGCGCCTTGCGCTACTTGCCTTATTGTAAATTTTGACTTTGTCTCCTTGAGAATAGTCATTAAATCTCCAAGAGTTATGCAATTTAATACTTCTAAGATCTAAGAAGATCTATGAAGATCCTTCAATTTCAAAATCATACTTTAAGGATCTAATCCTTAGTTCTGATTAAGAAATTAAGGAGTCTACTGCGACAAGCTAAATAGATTAAGCATTAAAGTTGTGTCATCACATAAATCTTCCAAAGATTATGCTCTACTATTTGCTTAACTCCGGGCTTAGGCGTAATATGTTATTTTATCAAATAAGTAACTTATTAGTTTCCAGGACCATTCTGAAATTTATTCCCAATTTGAAAATTAAATCATTTAAATACATTTTCCCTAGGATTATGTTTTAAATGTCAATCTTTCAATTTTATCTTGATTCTAATAGTCCAACTATTTAATCAACGATTTCAGGTACTTTTAAATATAATGATTATTATAGTCCAACTATATTAATCAACTATACTTTTAATTTGTTTGAATACAGTCCAACTGTTAATTAAAACAACAATTTAAATATTAGTCCAACTAACATTTAATTTATTTGACGAATGATATTTGATTTGAGCGCGTATGGCAAGTAATTAAACGAATATTGCAAATTCAATTCTTGCCTCCCACTATTTTTCGGCGAGCCTCTAATCCTGTGTCGAGTACTCGGGAAACCGTGTTTCCTAGTGGGCTAGGATCTCGTTAAATATCACACAATCTTGACTTTGGCCAACAAATTGTATGATAATTAACTAGGTAGATCTCTAAGATCAATTGGATCTGATCCAATTCCTAGATCCAGTAGGGGAACATCCAAGTCCGAAACATATATCTTATATGCCATATATCCAATATATTGCCTAACCTTTTTCCTCTGAATCAACTAAGCTTGGCTTTGGCACAACAAACTTAGTGATCCCAGTTAAGCGTGACCCATTGACCATGGAAAGCTTCGTAATCAATGTCGATGGACAAGAAGTGGTCTTGACTTTGGCCAACAAACCACAACTTGGACAAGACACCAATATGGAACAAAGCTCTCGTGATTCAAACACATCCTCGACGGACAAAGGTCTTGACTTTGGCCAACAAACCAATGTCAGTCTTAGATCTTGAGTAAGAATCACTCAATGGAAGGAAAAACGCTTAATATTTTGCGATGGTTTTTCGCGTGCAAATTGGCAACCAATTTATTATCTTGTTAAGGTATCATCATCATACACCCTTAAACATGCATTCTAAATACATAATAAAGCGCGTATAAATAAATAATAATATGATATGCGGATGGATACTTAACACATTGATCCTAGATCAAATCTCTCCATTTCTCTCTCCCGCTAGCAAAAGTATTTACTTCTACCCATTACACTACACTTCTAAAGAAACCTCATTTACATTGAGGGGAATAGGTGTGAGAAGAGAAATACAAATAGTATGGAGGTAATAGGCTGGACACGCAGGTCCAATTAATAAATTCCAAATTTATTACAACAATTTCTAAAATTGCCCCACCATCAATATCCATCCGATATACATTATTCATGCATCGCAAACCGGTATTCACACAAGCATGTTATCAATCAATCTAATCAATTAATAAATCTGATAATTAGTGACCATCCAATGTTCAAACAACGATTTGATTTTGCGCGAGTCAAACTCGTTTTGCGAATAAGTACTCAAAGTACGAATTCTCGAATTAAATTAAACTACATAATTAAATCCAATTCATTTGTATTTAATACTAATTCACTATTTAATTCCAAATTAAATATTACACTTTATTAATAAACCTTTATGACTTAAATTCCAAATTTAATCGTTACGGGTCTCAAAGCCCGATTAACGTCCAACGTCAATTTAATTAAAGTCCAATGGGCTTTCAATTAATTTCTTTAAGGCGTGGACTTTTGGTCAACTTGGGTCAAACCCAATAAACAAAGCCCAATCAAGGAATTACCCCATAAGCCTAGAAATCAATTTAGGCCCATTAGGCCCAATTAAATTATTAAAGGTCCATTAGTCGCATTTGGGCTTTATGGAAGCGGTTTTGGCCCAATTGGATCCAACCAATTTGTCTAAACCTAACTTGGTACAACCAAGCCCAATAAGCCCAATAACAACTTTAAAAGCCCAATTTCCAAAATTAAGCCCATTTAATTAAATTACAAAAAATCCAATTTCACAATTTAATTAAACAAAGTGCATTACATAATTAATTACCCAATTAACATTTCTAAAACATCAATTAGCCGAATTAATCATGCTCATCAACATTAAATCATGCTTCTATAAGTCTCGGCTAAGTGAGGATTTTTATGTCCAATTTTAAATCCAAAACAATTGAATCCAATTAAACATTAAATCAACATTTCCAATTGATTCCAACTCATCTAATGAATCAAAAATAAAAAATCCAAGACAATTATGGCACTTATCCATTCGGTCAAGCTAAGGATTTTGGGGAAAAATGTTCCAAACCATTTTTCATCAAGTTGATCCAATCAATCCTCAATTAAAATACATTTAAGCATACTCAATCATCCAATTTCATAAAATCATGCTCAAATACATTTTACCCAAATTTTAAGCCCTAAATCAAATTTCATGCTGTTACTCAGCTCTGATACCATTGTTGGAGTTTCTACGGTCCCGAGGATCGAATAACAAGCATAAAACACATGTGAATACATCGAAGAAAGTTGCGGAATACTTATATCGATCGATTGAGCGACGCGAATGAAGACAAAAGTCATTTTCTGCCTCCTTGGTGCATTCGGCAGTCCACTGAAATGGGCTCCTCCAATCCGGCTTTGGTCCTCCATTGTTGCTCCAAGCTCCAAGCTTTTGATGATGGTGATTCCAAGCTCATGAAGTGACTTCCCTATCACCTTTGTATGGCTCCTATGTGTGCTAGCACTCTTGATTTTGCAACAAAATCAACACATTTCTTCTTCATAGTTCACGGCAGTAAGCAAAACCAGAAGAGAAAAAAACAGGTCCAAGACCGTGAGAGAGAGGGGACAAAATTGGCTCCAAACCGTGTGTCAAATATAGAGAGAGATGGAAGTGTGTTTTGTATTTCATTTTGTGTATCTAATTCACAATAATCAATTACCAAAAATTAAATAATTGATTTATCAAATACAAAAAGTCAAGGCAATTAATTCCAACTACTTCCATCAATTATTCACATCACTCAATTCAATCAAGTGACAAGTTGTCACATCTTTCAAAGTGACTAATGATTTGACGCTTGATGCGACTAGCGATTTGACGCTTGATGTGACTTGCGTGCCGTACTCGAATTCGAAATGCGAATGCGCTCGCAAACAATCCCGTGCTCGGGTTCGCTAATTCCAAATTAATGAATTTTCCGTTGCGACGTAATTAAATGATTATGCCTAGCAAAATCACTATTCACGTCGCTAACGAATTAATTCTAAATTAACTCGTTCGCCCGAATTAAAATCTAATTTTAATTCCGCGTCGAAATCCAATTTCATATAATATATCAAATATATTATTTTATTGATTAATTCCAAATTAATCGTTATCTCTCTTTAAATGATATTTTATCCCAGATAAAATATCTCCGTAATTAATCCCAGATTAATTTTCTCTCTCATCTAATTAATCCCAGATTAATTAAAGTGCGAGTCATACGTCATCGGTGAATCTTCGGGAAGCGACCCATGAGATCCTTGGATATGTCGGCAGTAAATACGGTTATCGGACTATCCGAACACGTAAGTACCTAGTACTACGTTTGTACCGATTTACAAGACAAGGTTGGCTTCTAGCAAAGTGCCATGCCTACCCAATTCTCCAGAAACATGCTTACAGGAATAAGCGATCTATATCAGGCGTAGTATACGTAGTATTGCGTATTTCGATCCAGTATCGGATGATCACATGCAAGGCCTGGGGCTGGTACAGTGTCTGCCCCGTACGAAGCATATATCGGATCACAAGGAACTAGTCTATTTATTATCGGATAATCATGACCAAGTCATATTATCCCGATGGTTGCAACCCTTTAGAAAACCAGTTCTGTATCCTTGCGCGATCATCATCTTCATATGACTGGAGTGATACTTCTGTCTTGACATCACACCCAACACACTACGATTCTCAATATACCCAGCAGAGGCATACACAGAACATGTTAAAGCCCTGGACGACCAAAACCAAAGTATATTGATTGTCGCAAGTATTAGCGGTGCAAGTCTCAGGTTAAGACCAAATACACATACCCTGATTTCGGACTTCCATAGACACATAGTCATACTACCAATGGAATTCCGAAGGTGTCTATCCAGAGCGAAGCTGTTTCCCGTACCATCAGTAAAACACAACCTCCTATTACACTTGCATTGAGTATCCTATACCCAAATATATTAGAACTATGATGTTATGCCCTCACAATGCGCACAAGTGTAATACTAGTCTTTTACGCATTTATCGATGTCCAATCTCGATAATACTCTGACTAGGGATATTTAATGATTTATCCTTCGTGGATTGATACTGTCTCATATCTTCTCAATCCAGGAACAAATCACAGGGACCTCCTATCATTTATACATCATGGTGATCTAATCACAAATGATAAGAGAGAAATCTCCTTTGTTACATAGTTAATTTGTACAACAACACCATGATCTGTACAAATAGTGATGCTATGGGTCATAATTGTCCAACAAGTCTAACAGATCTTCATTTTTTCCCTTCATCTTGCGGGTAATTGACTCTACTTGTTCTCTGAGTTTCTGTAGCTCTACCTGAGACCCGACTATCCTTCCTACGGCATACTCAAACATTTCATCATCAAAAATAGGTATTTCTTCGCTTACCCTATTTGGGGGCTCCTCACGCCTTCCATTCTCATTGTTTTCTATTCCCACTGTGCGGGGTACTATCAGACTGGCCATAGCGTTTGTCAAAGCTTGTAGTTGCTCTGTAATTTTGGTGATGTTGTTCTCCAATCGATCAATGTGGGAACCTTCTCTACATGACGCATCCATGGTTATTAATCTTTTCTTGACAAGTCTTCCTTCTTTTCTAACCCAACAGATATCTATGATGGCTTTTAAAGCAAGGGGTTAACATGATGCGTGTATGCATGCGATGCATTAGATGCATGAGATGCATGTGGTTATCAAAATAGCATATATCCTTCCGACCTTATTCCTCCCATACTCGTGGTAAGTCCATTTTTGTCATAGGTATGGCTTATTTTATGCATCAATGTGGGGTATACAAAATCGTTATCTCCTACGCTACGAGGGTGAACCTTGGCTACCTCAGTCCTTTTTTCCGTCGGTAAAAAACAAAGACCGTCCATTTACAAAATTGACTAAGCCTATTATGGGGATCGTGCCATTGTCTAGAAATGATGAATTGGGCCCCCGGTAATCGTGGTTGCGGCGGGGATGAACTGGGAGATTTCCAAAAGTATACAAATATGCCATAACAAGGCGTACCCTTCCTGGATGAAAGCCAGTGTGGATATCGGACTCATGCATTTGACATATTCGGATCATGTTTGGACCTTCTAAGCCCATCAATGTTTTCATACAAGTTGGCCCGTTATCATTTTATAACGTTAAATCAGATTATCGCGAGGTGCAAACTTGTCCCAGTTGAAAAGGCCCAACAGGTTTACACTATTACGATAAGGTGGCTAAACAACTTCAAATGATATAGGGCCCAAACACAAGGTGGCCCATTGTCATTTTGGAAACTTTTGGCCCAATCGTCATAAGATACAAACTCGTCCCAGTTTAAGTTGCCCAACAAGTTCGTATCCTATGAAGAAAGTGTTGGATAATTATGACCCATAGCGTCACTATTTGTACAAATCATGGTGTTGTTGTACAAATTAACTATGTGACAAAGGAGATTGCACTCTTATCATTTATGATTAGATCACCTAGATGTATAAATGATGAGAGGTCCTTGTGATTTGTTCCTGGACGGAGAATGATATGAGACAGTATCAGTCCACGAAGGATAAATCATTAAATATCCATAGTCAAAGTAATGTCGAGATTGGACATCAATAAATACGTAAAAGACTAGTAGTACACTTGTGCGCGTTGTGAGGGCACAACGACATAGTTCTCATATATTTGGGTATAGGATACTCATGCAAGTGTAATAGGAGGTTGTGTTTTACCGATGGTACGAGAAACAGCTTCGCTCTGGATAGACCCCCTCGGAATTCCATTGGTAGTATGACTATGTGTCTATGGAAGTCCGAAATCAGGGTAGGTGTATTTGGTCTTAACCTGAGACTTGCACCGCTAATACTTGCGACAATCAATATACTTTGGTTGCGGTCGTCCAGGGCTTTAACAGGTTCTGTGTACGCCAATGCTGGGTATATTAAGAATCGTAGTGTGTTGGGTGTGATGTCAAGACGGAAGTGTCACTCCAGTCATATGGAGATGATGGTCATGTAGGATATGAGACTGGTTCTCTTAAATGCTGCAGCTATCAGGATATAATGACAAGGTCAGGTTTATTCTATTATAGAGACTAGTCACCAGACATCCGACATGTGCTTCGTACGGGGAAGACACAATTCCAGCCCCAGGGCTAGCACGTGATCATCTGATACTAGACAGAAATACGCAATACTACGTATACTATGCCTGATACAGATCCTTTATTCCTGTAAGGATATTTCCGGAGAATTGGGTAGGCATGGCGCTTTGCTAGAGGCCAACCTTGTCTTGTAAATCGGTATAAACGTAGTACTTGGTACTTACATGTTCGGATAGTCCGATGACCGAATTTACTGCCAACATATCCGGGGATCTCATGGGTCGCTTCCCAAAGATTCACCGATGACGTATGACTCGCACTCTAAATTAATCTGGGATTAATTAGAAGAGAGAGAAAATTAATCTGGGATTAATTACGGAGATATTTTATCTGGGATAAAATATCATTAAAGAGAGATAACGATTAATTTGGAATTAATCGAGAAATTAATATATTTGATATATTAAACGAAATTAGATTTCGACGCGGAATTAAAATTAGATTTTAATTCGGGTGAACGAATTAATTTAGAATTAATTCGTTAGCGACGTGAATAGTGATTTCGCTAGGCGTAATCATTTAATTACGACGCAACGAAAATTCATTAATTTGGAATTAGCGAACCCGAGCCCGAGATTATTTGCGAGCGCATTCGCATTTCAAATTCGAGTGCGGCACGCAGTCAAATCAAGCGTCAAATCGCTAGTCGCATCTAGCGTCACATCAAGCGTCAAATCACATGTCACTTTGAGTGATGTGACACTTGATTGATTGATGTGATTGATTGATGGTAGTTGTTGGAGTTGTTGGAATGCATTTACCATTTGACTTTTTGCAAGCCAAATAAATGGTAAATCATTTAATTATTTTTGGAAAATATAAATGTGTATTAGATACACATTTTACATAACAACACACATAATCTCTCATTCTCTCTTTCTCTCTACCACACACGCCCAAGGGGCCAAATAAACCTTCTGGTTTTGTAAACTGCCGTGAGCAGTGGGAAGCATAGAGTGGGATTTTGTGGAAAAATCTCAAGTGCTGGCACACTTACGAGACATGCGAAGGTGATAGGGAAGTCCACCCATGAGCCGGGAACCATTCGACGAAGCTTGGAGCTTGACGAAGGACCGAAACTGAGCCAAAACCAGTGAGCACAAACTGTCACTGCCGAATGGAACAGAAGGCAAAATCTGATATTTTTGTTGCCTCCGCATCGCTCAACCGATCGTTGTGATTATTCCGCAACTTCTTCGATTTGTATTCGCACTTGATTCATGCTTATTATTGATCTTAGGACCTTAATAGAAACCAACAATGGCTTCTAGAGCAAGGTTTGAGCATGAAATGTTTAGGGCTTAAAATTTGGGCAAATTGATTTTGAGCATGAATTTGTGAAATTGGATGAATGAATATGCTTAAATGTGTTTGAATTGAAGTTTGATTGGATCAATTTCAAGAAAATTGATTTGGAATAATTTTGCCCAAATTTTCTATGTTGGTCGAATGTAGAGTTGCCCTATTAGTCTTGGATTTTTTGATTTTTGATTCATTGGATGAGTTAGAATCATTCGGGAATGTGATTTAATGTCGATTGTGGAATTAATTGGATTGAATTCGAATCGGACACAAATCCCCTCCCTTGGCCGAGACTTTGAGCATGTGTTTGGGTTTGATTTTAATCAAAATGTGTTGGACATGTGATGATGAAAATGAGCATGATTAATTGTGTATATTGATGTTTTAGAAATATTAATTTGGGTAATTATTCATGTTAACACTTTGGTAATTAAATTGGGAATTTGGAATTTTATGATTTAATTATTTGGGCCTATTTTGTGAAATTGGGCTTAAGTGTTGTAAATGGGCTTATTGGGCTTTGTTGTACAAAGTTGGGTTTAGGCAAAATTGGTTGAATCCAATTAGGCCCAAAACCGCCTCCGTAAAGCCCAACTGTGACTTAATGGACCTTTAAATTTTATTGGGCCTAATGGGCCTAAATTGATTTCTAGGCTTATGGGGTAATTCCCGGATTGGATTTTGGTAATTCGGTTTGACCCGAGTTGACCAAAAGTCCACGCCTTAAGAAATTAATTGAAAGCCCATTGGACTTTAATTAAATAGACGTTGGACGTTAATTGGGCTTTGAGACCCGTAACGATTAAATTTGGAATTTAAGTCGTAATGGTTCATTAAATAAAGTGTGTTATTTAATTTGGAATTAAATAAGCGAATTAGTATTAAATACATATTAAATTAGATTTAATGTTGTAGTTAATTTAATTCGAGAATTCGTACTTTGAGTACTTATTCGCAAAACGAGTTTGACTCGAGCAAAATCAAATCGTTGTTTGAACATTGGATGATCACTAATTATCAGATTAATTAATTTGATTAGATTGATTGATAACATGCTTGTGTGAATACATGGTTGCGATGCATGAATAATGTATATCGGATGGATATTAGATGGGTGGGACAATTTTAGAAATTGTTGTAATAAATTTGATTTATTAATTGGACCTGTGTGTCCAGCCTTATCACCTCCTTATTCTTTGTATTCTCTTCTCACCTATTCCCCTCAATGTAAATGAGGTTTCTTTAGAAGTGTAGTGTAACGGGTAGAAGTAAGTACTTGTGCTAGCGGGAGAGAAAAATGAGAGATTTGATCTAGGATCAATGTGTAAAGTATCCATCCGCATATCATTATTATTTCATATACGCGCTTTATTATGTGTTTAGAATGCATGTTTAAGGGTAATGATGATGAGACCTTAACAAAGATAATAAATTGGTTTCCAATTTGCACGCGAAAAACCCTCGCAAAATATTAAGCGTTTTTCCTTCCATTGAGTGATTCTCACTCAAGATCCGAGACTGGTATTGGCTTGTTGGCCAAAGTCAAGGCCTTTGTCCGTCGAGGATGTGTTTGAATCACGAGAGCTTTGTTACATGTCAGTGTCTTGTCCAAGTTGTGGTTTGTTGGCCAAAGTCAAGACCACTTCTTGTCCATCGACATTGATTACGAAGCTTTCCATGGTCAATGGGTCGGGCTTGCTGGGATCACTAAGTTTGTTGTGCCAAATCCAAGGCTTAGTTGATTCAGAGGAAAAAGGTTAGGTAATACATTGGATGTATTGGCATATATAAGATATATGTTTCGGACTTGGATGTCCCCCTACCGGATCTAGGAATGGGATTGGATCCAATCGATCTTAGAGATCTACCTAGTTAATTGTCATACAATTTGTTGGCCAAAGTCAAGATTGTGTGATATTTAACGGGATCCTAGCCCACTAGGAAACGCGGTTTTCCCGAGTACTCGACAGAGGGTTAGAGGCTCACCGAAAAATATGGGAGGCAATAATTGAATTTGCAATAGTTGTTTTAATTACTTGCCATACACGCTCAATCACAAATATCATTCGTCAAATAAATTAAATGTTAGTTGGACTAATATTTAAATGTTGTTTTAATAAATAGTTGGACTATATTCAAACTATTCATTTATAGTTGATTTTATAATTTGATTAGAGTAATCAATATAATTGATTTTAATTTATTAAATTATAGTTGATTAAATAGTTGGACTATTGTAATCATTATAAATAGTACTAAAATCGTTGATTAAATAGTTGGACTATTAGAATCAAGATAAAATTGAAAGATTGACCTTTAAAACATAATCCTAGGGAAAATGTATTTAAATGGTTTAATTTTCAAATTGGGAATAATATTTCATTTCAGGATGGTCCTGGAAAAATAATAAGTTACTTTATTTGATAAAATAACGTATTATATATGCCTAAAACCCGGAGTTAAGCAAATAGTAGAGCATGATCTTTGGAAGATTCATGTAATGATAACTTAAGTGTTTAATCCATTAAGCTTGTCGCAGTAGACTCCTTAATTTCTGAATCAGAACTAAGAATTAGATTCTTAAAGTATGATAATGAAATTGAAGGATCTTCGTAAATCTATTTTAGATTTTAGAAGTACTAAATTGCAATAGTAAACTCTTGGAGAGTTAATGACTATTCTCAATGAGACAATCTCAAAGTTTTCAATAGGCAAGTAGCGCAAGGCGCACCTTACTTCGATATTCTAGAAGGCCAAGGCTTGGCCAAAGGCTTCTGGAATATGAAAAGGGCAAAGGTAAAATCATTATAATCTTCTAGGAAGATAAAGGACATATCCCAAAATGTCTGCCTAAATTGTGGCAAACGGGATCACGGAAGCGTGACTGCCGTTTGGACAAAGCAGACATGAAGGAATTGAAGACGAGCAAGGCTCTGACTTCAAATATGTTTGTCATCATTATGTTCACAACTAGTATTAAAATTAGATTTTAAATACTTAGTGTGATACATAAATATATATTGATGTTCAGAATCTGTTTTGAACAGGATACTGACATCAATAGAGAATTATCTGCGAATTGAAGATGGGACGAAAGTCGCTGTTTTAACCGCAGGTACCTATGTTTAGGAACTACCTTCGGGTGTGTACCTAAATTGGAAACTGTTATATATAACTAGTTTGACTAGATACATTATCTTTATATCAGTGTTTGACCCGCTGCGGGTGAACCTTTATATTATAGAACACTAAAGTGTTTTATTATATAAAGATGATATTGAGATAAATACATTAGATGTAAATAACAGAATTTATATTTTGAATATAAATAAATCTCAAATATATAACAAGACAAACAAATAGCTCAATCTGATTTGATCAGAAGAAACTTGGTTGTGGCATTGATGTCTGGGACACAATTAAACAAGACTCGTATATCCGCACTTTTGAAGAGTGGGTACGCGGACTAATTTGATTTCATTCAAATAAAGTCTACAAATCTAGTTTATTGGGCAAAGTGCCTAAAACACTATTTACTTGGTAAAAGTGTAAATGCCACCTATCTGTTAGCCCTAGTTCATAGTGAACAAGTGGGCCCATATCTAGCTAGGCTAGATGTGGATATGAATATTTCGTGACCTATACGGATATGGCATCGCGTTATGGTTATGTGTTTCTTTTGAAGAACACAAATCGGAAACTTTTAAGGTTTTGACACGAAATAGACAAAACAGATCGGCTATAGTATTATACCGTCACGGTGAGACCGTAATGGAAAATACTTAAGCAATAAGTTTCTGATATACTTGAAAGAGTATAGTATTCTTTCAAAAGAGGACTCCTCCCGGAACACGTCAGTTTGACGGTGTGTCCGAACAGAGTAACCGAATTTTGTTAGACATGATAAGGTTAGTCATGAGTCGCTCTGAGCTACTATTTCCTTCAATGGATAAGCATTAACAGTGCAGAACTTATTTAGAATAAGGTTCCATAAAAATATATTTGACAGATTTCATATTAGATATGAACGGGAAAGAAACCGGGTTTTTCATTCCTAAAACATTTGGGTATGCTAGGCATATGTTTGGATGATACCAAACTAAAACCCAAATTGGATAAGTGCCAATTGTAGGTTATCCTAGGGATACATAAGTATAGTACTTATTCATCTCACAAGAGAACAATTAGATTGTTGCTCACCATGCGGTTTTCCTAACAGGAATACCGATATGCAGTGGTAAGTGGGAGGATAGTAAAACTCGATGAAAATCGGAGTAATACTATTCAAGGCACCGAACCTTATTGGAACATAATAGTTCATCAAGGATGACTGAAACTTTCAATAATCTTCGAATACACAAGAACCGCGTAGATCGGAGAGAGTCAGAAAACAACTTGGGGTATGGGTTTCTGATCTCACCTCATAAAGATGTCAATCTTTTGAGGTATACCAACTGACTACGTATGAGGAAGTGATACAAGGTATCGACTCTCTATTATGACAAAATGTCATGAATCCAAAATGGATTCCATGTATATCAACAAGTTTGGATACTAGTTGATGTACCGCAAGGCATTGTGCCTAATGGTACTATAAGTCTTCAAGGAAGACATACATGGATGGCCACATACCAACGTACTAAGCTAGGCTTGTAGCAGAAAGGTATCGTTATCAACATTTTGTTGATTACGATTCAACCTTTTACCTGTTGCCACAGTAAATCCATTTGATAATACTTGCTAATGCTGCATGTTTCATTTATGAAATATGTCAGCAGAATGGCAAAATCGCTTTCCTGAAAAGGAAACCTTTTGGAGGATGTTTACAACATCATGTCGGTTTTGTCGTACCAAAACTAGCAAACAAGGTTTGCAGGTTATTCGATCCATGTTTGGATTGAAGCAAGCATAGGTTCTTGGATATTTTCGTTTTGATGTAATCATAATGGAGTATGATTTAATTCAAAACGAAATAATTCTTGTGTATATCTGACAGTGGCTATCCTATATATAAATAATGATAATATATCATTTCTTGGAAATGATATTCCCATAAAAATAACTATCGGTGAAAGCTTGGCTTTCGATAAAACTCTCCGTGGAATCGTACCTTGAAAAATGTACGCTACCTAGTGTCTCATACGCTTTGAGCATATGAAGTCACAAACAGGCCAATCCATGTGACAGTCACAAGATTGATGTTAAGAACATCCGTTAGTATCTTAGAGAACTAAGGATGCTGTCTTAGTCTATGGAGATGGAGAACTTGAAGTGACTGGGATCACTGTAGCAAGTTTCCTAACCGATAAAGACGACTAAAAGTCGCAAACGGTACTATACAGTTTGAATAACGGTACAGTGAGCTGGAAATCTTCCAAGCAAGATACTGTTACAAAATAAACAACAAATACAGGTTATTGTTGCAGCTGAGGCGGCAATAGAAGCCATTTGGGTCGATAACAAATCTAATTAGATTAGATACAGTTCTGTTAGCAGCTGAGCTAGGCGTCAGCACGGGCTAAAGAATTAATGGTCTCATCAACGATCCAGATAAATACTTCGACTATTCATCGGATTCGTTCAGATCATACATCGTGGCGATGTGATGATCGTATAAATCGCATCAGATGATAATCATGCAAATCCGCTGACGAAAGCATTTCTCAACAGTTTGAGCCAACCGTACATAGTTCAGGTGTCATGCACTCGAGTGACTGGCTATAGGCCAAGTGGGAGATTGTTGGACAATTATGACCCATAGCGTCACTATTTGTACAAATCATAGTGTTGTTGTACAAATTAACTATGTGATAAAGGAGATTGCACTCTTATCATTTGTGATTAGATCACCTAGATGTATAAATGATGAGAGGTCATTGTGATTTGTTCCTGGACGAGAATGATATGTGACAGTATCAGTCCACGAAGGATAAATCATTAAATATCCCTAGTCAGAGTATTGTCGAGATTGGACATCAATAATGCGTAAAAGACTAGTATTACACTTGTGCGCGTTGTGAGGGCACAACAGCATAGTTCTCATATATTTGGGTATAGGATACTCATGCAAGTGTAATAGGAGGTTGTGTTTTACCAATGGTACGGGAAATAGCTTCGCTCTGGATAGACCCCCTCGGAATTCCATTGGTAGTATGACTATGTGTCTATGGAAGTCCGAAATCAGGGTAGGTGTATTTGTTTTAACCTGAGACTTGCACCGCTAATACTTGCGACAATCAATATACTTTGGTTGCGGTCGTCCAGGGCTTTAACAGGTTCTGTGTACGCCAATGCTGGGTATATTGAGAATCGTAGTGTGTTGGGTGTGATGTCAAGATGGAAGTGTCACTCCAGTCATATGGAGATGATGGTCACGTAGGATACGGGACTGGTTCTCTTAAATGCTGCAACTATCGGGATAAAATGACAAGGTCAGGTTTATCCGATTATTATGACTAGTCACCAGACATCTGACATGTGCTTCGTACGGGGCAGACACAATTCCAGCCCCAGGCCTAGCACGTGATCATCCGATACTGGACAGAAATACGAATACTACGTATACTACGCCTGATACATATCCTTTATTCCTGTAAGGATATTTCCGGAGAATTGGGTAGGCATGGCGCTTTGCTAGAGGCCAATCTTGTCTTGTAAATCGGTATAAACGTAGTACTTGGTACTTACGTGTTCGGATAGTCCGATGACCGAATTTACTGCCAACATATCCGGGGATCTCATGGGTCGATTCCCAAAGATTCACCGATTACGTATGACTCGCACTCTAATTAATATGGGATTAATTAGAAGAGAGAGAAAATTAATCTGGGATTAATTACGGAGATATTTTATCTATGATAAAATATCATTAAAGAGAGATAACGATTAATTTGGAATTAACCGAGAAATTAATATATTTGATGTATTAAACGATTAGATTTCGACGCGGAATTAAAATTAGATTTTAATTCGGGCGAACGAATTAATTTAGAATTAATTCGTTAGCGACGTGAATAGTGATTTCGCTAGGTGTAATCATTTAATTACAACGCAACAGAAATTCGTTAATTTGGAATTAGCGAACCCGAGCCCGAGATTATTTGCGAGCGCATTCGCATTTCAAATTCGAGTGCGGCACGCAAGTCAAATCAAGCGTCAAATCGCTAGTCGCATTTAGCGTCACATCAAACGTCAAATCACATGTCACTTTGAGTTATGTGACACTTGATTGATTGATGTGATTGATTGATGGTAGTTGTTGGAGTTGTTGGAATGCATTTACCATTTGACTTTTTGAAAGCCAAATAAATGGTAAATCATTTAATTATTTTTGGAAAATATAAATGTGTATTAGATACACATTTACACACAAACACACATAATCTCTCATTCTCTCTTTCTCTCTACCACACACGCCCAGGGGGCCAAAATAAACCTTTTGGTTTTGTGAACTGCCGTGAGCTGTGGGAAGCATAGAGTGAAATTTTGTGGCAAAATCTCAAGTGCTAGCACACTTACGAGACATGCGAAGGTGATAGGGAAGTCCACCCATGAGCCGGGAACCATTCGATGAAGCTTGGAGCTTGACGAAGGACCGAAATCGAGCCAAAACCAGTGAGCACAAATTGTCACTGCCGAATGGAAAGAAGGCAGAATCTGAAATTTTTGTTGCCTCCACGTCGCTCAACCGATCGATGTGAGTATTCCGCAACTTCTTCGATTTGTATTCGCACTTGATTCATGCTTATTATTGATCTTAGGACCTTAATAGAAACCAACAGAGAGGCCCAAATGGATCCAAATGATAATAGTCCAAAACACAAACATATAGGTAGCTTCTATATGACATATAACTATGGTTCATATGTGGGCTTAGAAGGTTATGGATAAAGGCTCCCGCCGGTGAAGGTTCGCTCACAACTAGGTCTCCTCACTTAAGGGTTCGAGCGACCAAGTGAGCGCGCCTTTTTTATACCATAGGGTGCGTGCCAACGAGTGATGGTCATCACATAACGATCCGCCGCCTTGAGTGAAAGCGACTTCACGATACATGACGCCATCAGGGTAAAAAGTGTATGCAAAATATATGAGACTTGGTTAACTAAAGCCAAAGCCACAGACACTACAAGGCATTATTTCGGGGCCGATTCTCTATCCTCAGTGGAGTCACCATCAGTAGAGAGTATGGACTAGCCCGCAGGGGACTAGATCGGAGAATAAAGGAGTCACCACCCAGTGTGAACTGGGAAAAGATTTAAGGCCGTACTCACCCATCGCAAGGAAAGACCTCAAACCGTTGAGTTCAGAATGGTCTCTTACTTATGCCGGTATAATGGACGGGTTCACACAATGGTATAGCCAAGTCTTATGCAATTCATGGAAGATAATTCAAATAAACACACAAATTTGCACACCAATAAACATTAATAAAAATAAAAGCAAATTAAATTAAGAAATACAAGGTACGATAACAAGGGTCATAATAATCAAAAGCAAATAAAGCGTCAATAAATAAATAGTAAACAAAAAATGGGGGTTAATCATGCATATATGAGTATTTCCCGAGTGGTACGTGGAGTTGTATCCCAAGTACAGACTACACTACCGTCCATTTGGATTTGGCTACGGAATTTACGTTTGGGTTTCCATCTGATATACCACAAGGGATAATAACACACATAACCATCAATGTAATGTAAACGGTCATAAAAAAGAGGGAAATAACAAAATAAAGATAAAAAACAAAATAAATGCGAAATAATAAAATAACGATGAAAGTGAATAAATAAATAAACATAAATAAATAACAAAATGTCGAAGAAAGAAAAGAATGTGACCAGAGATTTGGTCGTTTTTCATGTAGGACTTCACATACCCGGCTGAACGTACTTCACGTCCAGCCAGGCATGCAGCGTCCAGAACTATAAAAGAAATATGGTAAAGGTGCCCTCAGGTCTTACCTTTTAGGTTGCTTTCTCGGAAGTGTGTTAGGCCGTCGCCGGAAGGATTGAAGCTGGTTCACTATTTGCTTTTTCTGGTTCGCTGTTTCACTCGTTGTTTTGCTATTTTCTACTTACCGTTTCACTAGTTTGCTGTTTCTCTGTTTTCTGGTTGCTGTTTTTGGTTGTTTTGGCTGCTATTTTTGGTTGTTTTGGCTGGTTGTTTAATGATTTTGGTCACTGGTTTTGCTGGTTGTTTTGCGGTTTTTGGTCACTATTTTTGCTGGTTTTTTTGCGGTTTTTGGGACTCTTTGTGCTGGCTATTTTGCAGTTTTGGGATTGTTTTTGCTTGTTATTTTGCGATTTTTGGGACAATTTTTTTGGTTACTGTTTCGGTGGTTTGGTTTTCTCACTAGTTCACAATTTTTTTATTTTCTCGGTGCTGCTTTGTTGTTTCTGTTTTGGTTAGCTGGTTCTTGGTGTTTGTTTCACGGTTTCAGGGCTGTTTTGGGTTTCACAGCTTTGGTTGTTTTTTTGTTTTTTTGTTTCTCGGTGATGGTGGTTGGTTCACGGTTTTGTTGTTTTCGGTGGCTGGGGTTTTTTGGGTTGATGATTCGGTGATGAGAAGAAGAAGAAGTCTAGGGATTATTTCTTTTTGTTGTTGCCGTGAAAGGTAGAAGAAAAGAGAGCCTTAGGTTTTTTTTTATGATGATTGCCGTGTAAGGTCAGAAAAGAGAGCCCCCCTTTCAAGTTTGGTGATTGCACCTTTTTATAATGACAAGGGATCTCCAAATCATGGAAATAAATCACATTGATTTGGAGGAATATCTTATTTTGGGATACAATCTCTTGTTAAATTGGATGGGATCCCCAAAATCTCACTAAATTGGAAAGTGATTTGAGGGAATTTGCACATGTGAATTGCATGGGGTTTTCCTTTATTTGGGCGTGCATAGTGAATTTCATTGGCCTTGGGCGTGTGTTGCATGGGCTTTGTGTGGTGTTTGGCGTGGGCATGGATTGTATTGGCTTTCATGGGTTGCAAGGGTTTTGGTTCAAGGCTAAGGTTTGAAACAGAAACTGACTGAGTGAATCTGAGGCTGGCTAGTGAGTCTGAATCCAATGAGGTGCTAATTTTGGAGTTTTTCCTTCTGGCATTCATTTCCCGCGACTTCCATAACTTTTCAGATAGTGCCTCCATACGAGACTCATCATTGGGCTCATGCAAAAATGCAGTGTCTACAGTTATGTACCCCTCTGGTTGTACCATATAGATACTCTCATCAAGATTGCCATTCAAGAATGCTGTCTTGATGTCCAATTTCCAAATCTCATAGTCATAATATGCGGCAATGAAAAGAAGAATCCTGATGGATTTAAGCATGGCTACTGGCGAGAAAGTCTCTTCATAGTCAACTTCCTATTTCTGGGTATAACCCTTTGCCACTAGCCTAGCCTTGAAAGTCTGTACTTTCCCATTTATTCTTATTTTTCTCTTGTAGATCCACTTGCAACCTATGGATTTTACTCCATCAGATTGGTCTACATGTTCCCAGAATGAGTTAGAGTACATAGACTTCATCTCAAGGTTCATGTCTTTGAGTCATTCCTCTTTATCAGTATCTTCCATTTCACTACGATAGGTCAATGGATCATCTATTCCATCACAAAATGCAATAACTTACACCTCTCCATTTCCTAGATAGCGTTCAAATTGTCTTACAATCCTCCCACTATGTCTAGGTGGTATGATATATTGATAAACTTGCATCTGACTTTCAGATGTAGAAGGTGTTATGTCTTTGTCAACATTTGAAAATGGTATACCGGTCGTACCAGCAAGTAACTCCTCAAGTAACATTTTACTTCGAGGTTTGAACTCTCTCATATAATCCTCCTCAAGAAATGTAGTATTTTGTCGACACAAATACTTTATTATGTTCTGGACTATAAAAGAATCCACCACTAGTTTCCTTAAGATTGCCTACAAATAGGCACACCTGTGAACGTGGTTCCAACTTAGTAGTCTTGTTCTTTAGCACATGTGCAGGACAACCCCATATGCGGAAATGTCGCAAACTAGTTTTACGACCATTCCACAACTCTAAGGGAGTCTTAGGAACAAACTTAGAAGGAACTACATTAAGGAACTACATTGTTGTTTCCAATGCATACCCCCAAAATGAACTAGGTAGAGTGCTATAACTAAACATTGATCTTATCATGTCTAGTAGGGTTCGATTTCTCCTTTCTGCAACACCATTTTGTTGTGGTGTTCCAGGTGCTGTGAGCTGTGAAATAATTCCATGATCAACTAAGAATTCCTCGAAATCTCTATCAAGGTATTCACCTTCATGATCTGATCGTAGAATTTTGATGCTTTTACCTAATAGGTTCTCAACCTCAGCACGATACTCTTTGAACTTTTCAAATGTATCGGACTTGTGCTGCATTTGATAAGCATACATATATCTTGAATAATCGTTAATGAAAGTGACGAAGTATTCATAACCACCTCGGGCTTTTACATTCATTGGTCTGCAAACGTCTGAATGTATTAGCTCAAGTGTTTCTTTAACTCTTATCTCTTTTCCAGTAAAATGTCTCTTAGTCATTTTGCTTTCTAGACAGGATTCGCAGACAGGTAAATAACCAAGTTTTAAGTGATTTAAAACTCCGTTCTTAATTAGTCTATCTATCCAGTCAAGGCTAATATGACCAAGTCTAAGATGCCATAGATATGTGTCATCATGAGAAATCTTTTACCATTTTGTTTTAGATTTTTCAATCATAAACATTTCAGTATTAAGCAGTGATTCATGTATTAACGACCTTAATACATATAGATTACTCTCAGAGTTTCATATGCATATTTTTAATCCATTTCTACTAATAATAACTGATTTATTATTAAATGAAATAGAAAAATCATGTTCCATGAGTTTTGTTACAGAAATCAAATTCCTGCGAAAACCAAGAATATAAAGCACATCATTCAAACATAAATAACTATTATTAAAGTTTAATTTGGAAACTCCCACTGTTCTAGCTGAAACATCATCCTCTATCCCAACTCTCATGGTAAAGCTACCTTCAGCAAGGTCTTTCCATGAATCAAGTAGCTGCAAAGAACAACAAACATGGTTAGTGGCACCATAATCAACAATTCAATCGGATTTATCATCCTCCACTAAAAAAGACTCCATAACAAGTAAATCATATTTACCTGCATTCTTTTTCTCCTTAAGCTCAGCTAGGTATTTTGGACAATTCCTTTTCCAATACCCTTGTTATTCACAATGGAAACATTTTCTTTTGGCATTAGAACCTTTAGAGCCTTTGTTGTTTTTTTTTTCTTCATTGGCTTTGCCTTTGCCTTCCAATTGCCTTTCTTCTTTTTCGTTGCAGATTTAGAAGATTCGGCAACATTTGCCTCAGCATTAGACCTACGAGGACCCATCATCATAGACTCATAATTGGTGAGCTCATTTAGCAGTCCGGTTAACGTAAAAGTCAACTTGTTCATAGAATAATTGCTTTTAAATTACAGGAAACTCTTCGGAAGTGTTTCCATGATCATTGTCACCTAGCTTTGCACAATGATATGTGCACCATGGGTTTTGGCAATATTTAGATGTGACATCATCATTAACACATGGTCTCGGACTGATGTACATTCATTCATCATAGCGGTCAATATAGAGGCAATAGCCTCATGTTGTGCCCGTTTCGAAGGCTGCCCAAACATGTTCTGTAAAGACTACATAATCAATGATGTTGTCGCCATAGGCTGATGTTGTACTGCAAGAACCTCAGACATGGATGCTATCAAATAGCTATGGGCTTTCTCATCGTCCTTAATCTAGTTATTATAGGCATTACGTGCAGCTCTGCCAGCATTAGGTGCTGGCTCAGGAGGGCATTCCTTCATTACTACAAATTTAAGGTCTTCGTAGACCAAAATAGCATTCATGTCACTTTTCCATTTAACATAATTTTCCCCAGTTAATTTTTCTTGTTGTTTGAGAATTGAGATAATTGTAGATGCCGCATATAAAAATTGTCAAATATTAAGGCATAAAATTAAACATGATGCATGATCAATGTATAATGAATTAGAAAACTAAAAGAATTACTATGCCACATTTATCTATCATCCCATAAATAAGTGACGTCGTAGGGTAGGTAAAGTATTCGCATGATAGATTGAGACATTCTCAATTAATTAATATATCTGAAATAACTCTTATTCCTACATTAATTAACTACCGTTATTTTGATCAAGGAATCTTTGATTAACAAGTTAATAATTCTTTTGTGAGTGTGACCCATTATTTAGACTTACTAGTGAAGTACCGTCGTAGGATAGGTCAAATCACCAGATACATCTAGAGTCTCTATCCTCTCGGAATCCAAAACTGATATTGACCTAAAATGGACACCATCCGTAGGGGGACAGGAGCAAAGCCGTCTCGAGGCGCCTTTTGAATCTCACGTTTCTGGATAACAATGGAGATTGTGGGATAAATTATGGTATACCTTTCTCCCACTCACTAATTTAAAGTGTAAGATTTCTATCTCATTAGTTTCTTAATGTATTAAGATTACACTCGGCTAAAAACATAACATTATTAATACTAGTGGATTATTAGTGATCTTGTCAAATTTTAACTCGTAAAATTTTATTCACTAATTCTGATTAGTCTCTACTAACCATTTAACTTAATTAAACTAATTTAATAAATTTTCTTATAGCGATCTTAATCAATTTAACTATTAAGTGATTAGTCCACTATAAGGTTTTAAAATTTAGAATTCAACAAACGGACCAAATATCATTAAACCATATAATTGATAA
Organism: Zanthoxylum bungeanum; assembly: GCA_019454045.1. NCBI lineage: Eukaryota > Viridiplantae > Streptophyta > Magnoliopsida > Sapindales > Rutaceae > Zanthoxylum > Zanthoxylum bungeanum. The sequence continues at coordinate 956 of SKCR01029459.1, read as the reverse complement.
AAGCACATTATTTAATGTTGTGATATTTTATATCGTACCGCAAGTGTACGGTGTCAAGTTTTAGTATAAATATGAGTGAAGAGTGTCGAACCCACAGAGATTGCGTTAACTCGTACTAAGTACTACAATTGATAATCCTAACTTTATTTAGACGATAATTAACAAAGATTTAATTAAATAAATAAAATATAAAAATATTTAGATAAGAGGAACTAATACGATAGAGATTCTAGATCCTAATTTCACCTACCTGTCGCCTATGTATTTGTCATGCCAATTAATCATTGTTCAGTTATATTGTTTATTAGTCAAGATTCCGAAATTATCCACTCCCTCTCTCGAGTATCAATGAAAATATCATCAATACAGACTTCGATATCTCTATAAAAATCTAGTAGTGAACAACTCATTACGCTTTGTGATTCTATATTAACGACTTCAAATGAACTTATATATTCTCTCGAACTCTATAAAACTCCTAAGTTATATTCTCTAGATCTATTCAAAATCCTCTTTCTCGAGTGATAAATTCTAAACATATACCATCATCTTTTTGGCCAGCAAACACAAAGCTTTAAACTCAAAAGAATATAAATAACTCAATAAAACTCCATAACAAAATTAGCAAACAATACAAGGTTCAAGCATCGATTACATCATTCTCCAGAATTAAGGAGTTTAGTTCATGACAATAGATAAAAACAATGATAAACAAGTCATTTATCTAATGGAAATCATTAGAGTTCAAAGAAAGAAACAAGAAGATAAAACCCGAATTGAATCTTTTCCTTTTCGAACGTCACCGCATTCGTCTTCTCTTGTTGCTCTTCAATCCTCCTCCTTGGATCTATAAAAATATGTATTTTGGTGTTTTTTTCTGTGTATTAGCCTCCTCCTTGAGTTTTGGATGAACTAATGTATTTATAATAAAGTCTTGGAACCATTAAACATCTAAA
>SKCR01029458.1:0-74508 GCA_019454045.1 Zanthoxylum bungeanum | reverse complement strand
TTTGATCTCAACCCGTTAAATACGGTCAAATCCCCTAAAATCTCATCCCATTTTTTGTTTTCAAGGACGGAAAAAAAAAAGGAAAAATTATCAACCCTAATTTATATATAGCCAGTCATTCATGCATTTATACCCAACATATGATTTTAATCAAACTTGCAAGCCCATATTTCATCTGAAAATTTAGCCTGTACATTCTCTTTTCATATTTACATATACACAAAAAAACAATAGAAATTGGATTTGGCCACTTCAATTTTATCACATCACAGATGACCTAACATTATCTTCTAATGTTTGCTTCTTAAACATTTGATATGAAACATGAACTACTTTTTAACTTTCACAAAACAACAAAAAATTTTTGGGCAAACGACAAAACAGTAATGTTTCATCACACTTGTCAGAAGTTGGATGTCAAATGAAAAAAAATTTAAAATTATTTAGGAAATTTCGAAAAGTTGTACAATTATAGCATACATTGTTTAAATAGCAATGATATCCTTGTTTCATTTATAAAAACACTTTTGTTGTTTCATTGTGTTAATAATTTTATGGTATTAAATAATGTCATTAGGCTTTTAATATAAAATCTTTTCTATTAAGATCTTAAACCGATGTGACAGTTTGTGATTTTTACGTGCATTTCAGATAATTTATATTCGATTTAAATATGATTCTATTCATGGTCGTATCTGTAAATGAAATTCTTTAAATAACGGAGATTTTCATCTATAGTATAGTTGAGATGTGTCTAAAAGAGTTAAAAATTGAGTTAGGCTCGAAAATTTTCTTCTTATGATCATTACATTTCAGTGTGTGAAATTGTTATTTTCTTCGATTAAGATGATTTTGTAATAAATGAAGAAGTTGATCTATATTATTAGGTATTGTCCTAACTTTGCAACTGATTAGTTTTCATATTTGCCTCTCCTATTTGGAGCCTTATTATTTGAGCCAAAGTTTCTTATTTTTCGCTTATGTTTAATTTAATTTGTTCATTTAAAAAAGAAAATTATAAAGTCTTTGAAATTTCGACGTATCAATATTTTCTTAGAAAAGTTACGACCTACCTCAAAATATTATAGTTGAATCTAACCTAAAAATATATGTAACAAAAACCTACAAGTCCTTATCATTCGATGCATAATAGTTAAAACTCAATTGAAATGGACCTCATCGATGTATCATATTTAAAGCCTAATTAAAAATGCACACCTCTATATATAAAATGAATCCACCTAACCATTCATAGTGATTGTCATATGTGAAGCAACGTGTCTCCAATTCTTTTAAACTTATTCAAGGACATATGGTTCCACAATACTCATTATTTTTCTTGATGCGACTTTGCTCAAATCAATCTTTTTCTCTGGAAACGAACCTTTGCTTTCATTATTGTTTTTTTCTAATCAAGCATGTGATAAAGAACAAAAGATAACTTATATAATACTACTAATTGCTGACAATTCTTTTAAATTGCTTTGTAGTTATCTGTTCCGTTTAAATTCGGAACGGATAATTTTACGATGAAATTTTTAATAATTTAAAAATAAAATAAAATAAAATAAAAGTATACATATATGAGAGGAATCACTTCTTCAACAAGTTGCTTTTCATGATCCTCTGGACTCTGTGCTTTATGCCGACACAACAACGTTTGATGTGTCCTATTTTAATCCGTAAATGCCCAAATTCAAATAAAAAAAAATCTAATATACACCGAAAAGAAAATCGTGTGTGCACACAAGAGTTTTGGACTACATATATGATTTTATTTAATTCATGACACGATGATCACAAATTACTTTACTTAATTTCATCCATGTAAATGCAATTGATTGTACAATCGACAGGGGATGAAAAGAAACCAATACATATCTTGAGGATTCATAAGAGACCAATGAATTATAAATCCTCAAGATATCTGAGGTGTATGGGATCGAGTGGGTTATATCGTCAAGGACACATAAAGATGTTGTATTCGGAATATGTATTGTTTACTAGATCATGTATAATTCAACATACAAGTTAATAAGACAACAATTATCATACAAGCATAAATATAAAACAAAATAAATTTTAGACAAACCTGAAAATTCTGAATAAGGTGTAGAAGAAAAGAAAAATAAAACCAAGCCGAGTTATACTATTTCCTTAAGAACTTATTAACCTCATCTTAGTGCATTACAGATCTGTGGCTAACGTTCTTTCAGGATTCTTGGTGGCTTCTTAATTAAGGGATACTCCTTAGATCAAGAATAATGAACATAGAAATTGGTGAAAAATCTCTCTATTAAATATAATTTTTTTAAAACAACAATTTATCCTTTATATAGAGCAAGAAAAGATTCAAATAAAAAGATACATTTTGGTTTTGTGACTATTGGTTAAAGTCATGCCTTTATTTTCACAATTGAAAAATTTCTTACAATCCCCCATATTTTTCCACTTTGGAAAATATACATATAAATATTAATGTAGACATTTAAAAGAATTTTCTTGAAGAAAGACTGCATCGGATTACGCAGCTTTCGTCTTGAACCTTCCGTAGTAAATGACTATCGGATTTACTTGGCAAACCAGTGACCATAGTCTTGAATTGTTCCACCGTTGATGTAAACCGGGACAATAGCCATTACACAATCTCATTTCGACCATTTTCCGTTCTACGGTTATATTCAATTCGGTCATAACATTGGTCCTATCTTCATAAAGTGAGTTAGGGAATCTAGCCTTTAAAATTCTCATAGAAGCGACATGTTGTAAGATTATCATACCGTAAGTATACGCTGCCAAGTTTTAGTAAAGGATAAATAAAGAGTGTCGAACCCACATGTATTGAAATCAAATTCACAATAAGTACTATAATTAATAAACTTAACTTTATTTAGAAATCAATTTAAATTAAATTAAATTAAAATTATAAACTAAAGAAGCGAAAAGTCAAAACGTTTAATTAAGAAAAATCAGGATGAGATGAATTCTAGAGTCTGATTTCACCTAGCTATCCCCTATGTATTTGTTATGTCAATCAATTATTACTCAATTTCTTAGTTTATAAGCAAAGAATCCTAAATTATTATACTCCCTATCACGAGTGCCGAGTGAAAATATTGTTAATTACCGACTTCGATATCCATATAAAAATCAAATAATTAAATACTCATTACACTATATGATTATTTGTTAGCGACTTCAAATGAATTATAGGCCTCCTGAACTCTAGGAAATTCTTAGGTTTTATTTCTAGATCTTATTCAAAATCCCCTCTCCCGAGTAATAGATTCTAAATATGAAATCATCTAATTTGTGGCCAGCAAATCAGAAACATTAAACACAAGAAAATATAAATAAACTAATTTAAAACTTCATAATAATTAATTAGCAATCAAACACATAGGTTCAAGCATATACTACATCATCATATAGAATAAGAAAATTAGTTCATGACTAAATAAAATAAAAACAAAGACGGAGTCAAAAACATATTGAACATCATAAGAGTTTGAAGAAAGAAACTAGAAGATAAAACCCGAATCGAATCCCTTCGTCTTCGGAGGTGACCACCTTCGCCTCCTCTTCTTGTTCTTCAATCCCCTCATTGGATCTCTCTAAATTATGTGTTTTGAGCTCTCTCATTGTGTTTAATTGTCTCATCCCTAGGATTTTGGACGCACTATGTATTTATAGGGAAGTTTGGGGAGTCATTGTGAGTGTAGAAAAAAGATTTCCTAGTCTGAAAATCATCCGGTCGCGACGCCAACTTCTCTGCAAGGATGTGTGGTTTTGCATATTTTCCTTCTCTGTTTGCTTTCTTTTCATCCTTAAGCTCCCAAAACACGTATGTTAGCCTCAAGATCCATGCTCTAATACTTCATATCAATAAAACACAAAATAAACTACAAAACGCATAAAATGGCACAAAACCTAACAAAATAATAAGGCAAGAATGTATGAATAGGTGGGGTATAAATCACACTTATCAAACACCCCCAAACTTAAGATTTTGCTAGTCCCGAGCAAAAGACTAAATAAAAACTAAATAAAAGCAAACAAACAAAAGTAACTAAATTAACTAGGCCATTTTCGTAGGGATCAGAATTATATTTAGCGTATACAATAAGTCTTTAAACCCCTAGACGACTCTAGTGGACGAGTTATAGTCTCGTGAGGACTTACAACGACGACACCCACAAACGTCTTTTAACATGCACATGTAATCATGCAAAAATAATAAAACACTTAACACAGTCCCAGTAGATGTAAATAATATTATCCTCAAATAATGTCTAACAATGAAATCTAAGAAACTTCAGAGTACCCCACACAACTTAGTTCTTAAATAAATCATCTAAGCAAGACTCACAGTGTGTGTGTAAATGTTCGATCACAACTCGACTCCAGTGACTTCGTCTCAAAAATTTACATCCGATGGGTCAAACCAACCTAGATATCTCAAATGTGTTTTGTATTTGCCTATTGAGCTTGATATGATATTACTTCTCTTTTCTTAATCTTTTGACTCACCTACCCTTTAAGGTAGCATTTCTCCTCATGGTGGTCCTAACACTCGCTCATGAGTAGCTTTACGTTTATCGGTTATAAATGTTTTATCTCGTCTTTTAAAGTAGTTTTTTTCTTTTTTCTTTTTTTCAATTTTTTTCAAAAGATCTTTTTTTTTCCTTTGGCCATACCATATATCATAAATAATAACAAACAAAGATAGATATATAAGAAAACGGTCATTCATGTTCAAATAATTTCTTCAACTAGTCACTTTATCAACTACCCAGGCTCTACGATTCTAACCTAGAGCATATACTTTTAGGTGCATACGAGTCTAACCTATATCACCTACTTAAGGCATCAGATAAAAATCAATTAGGCACTTATCATCTCTAAGATTTCATCCTAAAGCAAACAAAACTCATCATTTGGACATATGTTTTACTAAGTATGACTTAATTTCTTTTTAAAAAATAGTAGGAAATAACACTAACACTAACATACACACACCCCTAAACTTAAAACTTGTATTGTCTTTAATGTAAGATAAACATAAAGAAACAACAGTGAGGAAGAACACTACCGTGCATGGAGTTGATCAGGTTTCTGTTTGTCGAAGTTTGATTGCCTAACTATGTGGGTTGCACTAGTACCTGCATAAATACACATGCAAACTAATAAACACGCAAATAACATATAATAAAATAAAACTAAAGTAAAAAAATAAATATATTGGTTGCCTCCCCGCTAGTGCTAAGTTTAACGTCTTCAGCCAGACGTAACCATCCAAGTAGTTATAGTGGCTTCAATGTAGTGGATCAGGTAGTCTCATGTGCTTTATTCATTGTTATCCATCGGTGATTATGACATGAAAAATACTGCTTGGCTAACTGCGGCAGAGCAACTTTGGAAGGTCCGCCATGATCTTTTAATGGTTCAACTATTGGCTCAACCTTTAGGTCAGGATTTGTAAATTTTCTACCAGTTTAAAATTATGGACTGCACATGTGGCAAAATTGGCTTGATGTAACACATCTTCAGATGTATGATGCTACTGGCAGGAGACAAGGTTAACCTATCTCCATAAGCTTTCAAATTTACAGAAAAATGAACATGATATATCCTAAAATCTGGACAACCTGGAACACAGTCCAGCACCAAAATAAAACATGTAATAAGCATCAAATATGTAAAATGACCTCAAGTCCAAACACAAGACACATCAAACTCATACTCAACATTTAAGGGCTCCATGCCCACAACATCACATGTAAATCAAAACTTTTATTTACATAAATATAAAATATCGTGCCCATCACAACAAATAACATAATAATCATGGACCATAAACCTCTACAATATTTCCCAATACACTAGAAAGTGTGACTGCAACTTGGGTGATTTGGCGTCTTGAGCATAACTTTTAAAGCTGAAGTGGCTAACAGATATGGTAGCCAACCTACAAAACGAGCAGACTAATTGGTGTGAGTTATAAAACTCAGTAAGTAACCACGCTTGTACTACAAATAAAACATACAAGTCTAATATATCATGTCATGTATAAGAAGCTTTTCAGACTTACCAATATGTTACAGGTTCAGAATTATCAACTTTTTATTACCCTCTATTCTTTAAACATGCCAAAACTTTATATATATGCCAATCTAAAGGCCATACACCCAAAGCGTACAAAGCATAAAATCAAATATCAATAGAGTACGTCAGTCAAAACCGAATCTATTTCAATCATATGAAACATGAAGTTACATTTTTATACTTTTTCACGAATAAGCATATCTGAAATATCTTCAAATCGGTAAGTTAAATAAGTTTTATTTAATTCAATAACCTTACGATAACTTAACATATGTGGCCTACACGTATTCACACATATCAGTTTAGAAATAATAGCTCATTTCTCTTACATTCACGAACATTCAAATTTCAAAATTCTTACATGGAGACGTTTTTGATATCGAAAACCTACAAATATATTCAATCTTTTACCCAAATATACATACATACACTTGCGAATTTAGCAAACACAATTTATAACATTTTATAATCATTGGTTGTTAGATCATTCATTTTACAGAAACATATACAATCCATACATATCACGATTTTCTATCATATACACACATATACTCAGACATACATATAATTATAATGTAACCGATAGCGAAACATACATAACCTTCACTACATCAAAGAAAAAATTGTTGTGATATATGCCATAGAGCTTCATGTAATATAAATGTTATTATATTTTATGAAATAAAATGATGCATGTAACATCCCCAATACAGGAATGCTACCGGCAGGCAACAGATCTCACTGTCGCCTAAGCCTCTGACTTATGCAATAGAACACTTACTTTTATCTTATTACTGCATAATCTTATAACAAGCCACACATGCAAACTTAAAACTTTAAAGTAAACTTAAGTGCGAGATCATGAAACGAAATATATATTTATACATGTCTGGAAGTATATATAATATATACATCATCAAATATATGTATATGATGCAAAAAATTTATATCCCAGAGAACTACATTCTATGTGAATATAGATCTGGAAAGATGGACCCCATGACTAGTGATTGCAGTATAACACTTGTCCTCGACCTGGGTCTCCAAAAGTGGCACGTGGCTCAACAAAAGATGAATCCTGTAAAAAAACTGGGAAGTGGTGGGGGTGAGTCCTATGGAACTCTGTGAGTGGAGCTACAAAAATAAGAAATTGAATCAGTACAACTGTTTAAGGTCATTTAGTCTTAAAACGCTTCTAAAATTCTTGGTTGAAAACTGGTTCTTTTCTTTTAAACTTAAGAAAAACTTTTTCTAAAATACTGTCTGTATAAATCTCTGGTACTGTAGAAAACTTGACGCATGAGGGCGTTACGTATCGCCGTCCCCCAAGCCATTGAACTAGAGCCGGTATAGCTAATCCATGCTACTACCTGACCCTGAAACTAGGGTCTTGACCGGCGTAAACACACACGTATAACGCAAGCGCACGTATCGTTCAAGTAGTATAAAAATATCGATCCCACGAGGACTTAATTCCTACTATTGTTATTAATTATTGAATCTATTTAATTACAAATATCTAATTAAAAGGGAGAATGGAATTGATTGCTTGATTGATTTGGTTGATTGAAGATTTGCTAAATAAATAAATAAAAAGATAAAAGAAAATACTAAGGAAAATACAGATAAAAAGATATAAGGTTGTGAATTCTTTTAATATCATTTAAAAGATGAAGTGATTATTTTATGTTTGTGTAATAAATCAGTTTACTAACCTGGAACACTAAATTATGTAAGAGTCTCTTCCGATGGTCAACTACAAATACCCAGTATAACCCAATTGAACCATATTCCTATGTCAACCACATTACCTGGATTCATTAAGTCTAAGTTCCAATTATGATTACCCCCGCCCAACAGGTATATTCCTATCCTGTAAGGAAATCTATTAAAGGGTTATTATCCTCAAGGAAGATCGTGGGCTATTAAGTCTAAGGCTGAAACCTAAAATCCCTATGTTTAGTTCATTTTAGATTTACCATATCAATCTTATTGGTGATCAGACAATAAGAAGCATTAAGCTTAAGACTTAATAAGTAAACTTATTAATTATCCAAACTATAAAATAATCCCTTATAAACTATTGATATAAAAGTTATCACAACCCCTAGATAACTAACACATAACTAGGACTAGTAAAAACATAAAAATAAAAGACATAAAATAAAAATACTAAAAAGTAAAATAAAATAAAATGTTAAGGTAAAATGAATTAATTCTACTACTACTTATTTAGATATCTCCCATTAAAATAATATATAACTTGTGATTATTACCAGCCATAAAGGCGGAACCAAAATAACCAGCCATAAAGGCGGAACCAAAATAACCAGCCATAAAGGCGGAATTTATGTTTTATTACCCACCGACCAATCTGGCGGTATCCTGATTAAGTCCAATTTAAATAGTAAATATATTATTTTTAAGGGAGATTAATCTAAATAGTAATAGTAAAAGAAATTACCTTTCACCCGAACATAAAGAAATTACCTCATCACGGTAAATAGTAAAAACTGTAAAAAGTAAATAGTAAATAGTAAAAACTGTAAAAGAAAATAAAAAATAAAAATTAAATTACTATTATTACAAAAAGTAATTAAAATTATTTACAAAACTAAAAAAAAAAGTAAAAACTAAAAGAGTTTAGAGAGAGAAACTCTCTCTTTAGAAGGAATTGAAGAGAGAGGATGGGATACAAATTTCTGAAATCGGGTTCTGAATTTATAGGCTTCGATGGGGTGCGCGCGTCGCGACGCTCGCTGCGCGTCGCGCCGCGCGTTACAGTGACACGTGTCACTTGCTGGTTCGTTGACTCAGATCTGATCCGCTGACGTGGCACTGTTCATGACGTCATTGCTTACGTCATGCTGACGTGTCAACTGTTCATGACGTCATTGCTTGCGTCATGCTGATGATGTGGAAGTCGACGTGGCAACACGTGGGGCGGCGGCCGTCGGACGAATGAGATGTTGACACGTGTCACGCTGTGATTGGCTTATGACGACGTGGCATGTTGACTCAGTTGACTTGCTGACGTGGCTGCTGATGTGGACGATGATGTGGCGACACGTGGCATGACACGTTGGGCGGTGGCCGTCCGAGCAATGAGATTTCGACACGTGGCTCGGCGCATTTTAGCATCTCCGTTGTGATGGTGACACGTGGCACGGCGCACGTTAGCAAAGTCAACTTTTCTCAGATTCTGATTTTGTGGACCCGGCGCATTTTAGCAACTTCGGCGCAGGCTGGGCGTCGCGGCGCGCAATGCTCCAGCGTCGCGACGCGAAGAAGAAGGAATTTTTCCTGTTGACGCATTTTTGTCCGGATTTGCCCCAAATTGCCTCCAGTGCTGTCCAAACTTTATTTATCTGCAAAATAACAACAAAACACATCAAAACGTTCATAAATCTCGAGAAACAATACAAAACATTAGGTCAAAAGAGTGGGAAATAATGGTATAAATACCACTCATCAGGTCTAGGGACGTTACATATAGCCATCCATCTAGCCCTGAACTACTTGTGCACACGTTCTGTGTCCGTCAATTCCATAAGTCAGAGCTGAGGTGTGTTTTTGCCCCCATGCCTCAAAAACATAAAAACTCATGCTTTTAAATCTTAAAATTTTCTAAAACTTTCTTACATAAGAAATAACTGATAATTCATTAAAACTAATGCCCTAAAGCATTTTCGAAATAAATCTTGATCAATAACAAGTAAATATAAATCAACTTGAAAGAAAAATTTCCACTCACAGATTTGAAGTCCGATCAACTTTGCTTTACGTCGCCGGGGGAGAACGCGGCTCCTGTCGAGTATCTATTTAGAATAAACTGGGTTAGAATCATAAATTATAAAATATGGTTTGAAATTAAATTAAGTTTCTTAATCTAGTTGAATTATTCCCTCATAAGTGTTGTGTAAAGTGCTTTAATCTTGATACAGGTCCCTTAGAATATCTTATATCCCTTGAATGAAAAGTAAAATAAAATTATAAACCTTTACTCACGCGTCGCGCCTTCAAAAAAAATATTCTGATTTTGGGTACGCGTCGCGACGCCGGCCCAGCTGCGACGCGACGCGACCTCATTAGATAAATCCAGGCTTCTGCCTCGTGCACGTCGCGACGCGAAGCTTTGTGCGTCGCGATGCGTCGCCGTTTGCAGGACCAGGTTTCGTTTCTTCCATGGTTAACCCCAAATTTATTTCCATACAATCACAAGCAAATACAACATCTTCAACATATCCTAATCATCAAATTGCACTCCCAACATCTCATCTCCACCAAAATCCCATCATTCTTTTTTAATGCTTTAATTAAAATAAGACATAAAAAATTTCCCACACATCAACTCCTTCACACAAAACCATCCCAACTACATTATCCTCAAGTCAACAACATTATACAACCATCAAATTATCAAAACTTAAAGTTTGGGTCAAGTGTTTCTTACCTCTATTCAACTTCCCTCTTCATTAATAATGCCCTTTGATCTTCATTTTCTTGTGCTTGAATTTAGCTTGAATGGATTACCTTTGTTGAGCTTAAGAAAAATTGCCAAGAAAATACAAACTCTCTCTTCCTCTCCTCACTCAATTCTCACGGCCATAATCCAAAAGAAATGAAAGACTTTTTTTTTTAATTTCCTCACAATTTGCTAAGCAAAACTCTAGAAAAGTCTAGTGCAATAATTTGTTGGGCTTGGGCTTTCTTTCTTTTCTTTCTTTTAATTTTGTTGGGCCTTACTAATAAACAAAGGAAAATTTGGGCTAAAATTAAATCAAATTAAGTTTGACTCACTTAGGCCCATAATTAAGTAGATGTCTATTGTCTCTAAGTCGATCCCAGAAATTATTTATTAGTGCCTGAAAATAAAATCCCATGCGTCCCATAGTCTAATTAAAAAAATATTTGGGGTTGTTACAAATTCTCCCCCTTAAAATGATTTGTTCTCGAATCAAAATGTTTAAAGGATATGGAGTGTACCTTCATCCTCGAAGAGTTGGGGATATTGCTCTCTTATGGCTTATTCTGGTTCCCAAGTAGCCTCTTGTTCCTTGTGATGTTGCCAAATCACCTTAATCGAGGGAACCTATCGAGATCGTAGCTTCATTGTCTCTCTACCCACAATAGCTACAAGTTGTTCTGAATAAGATAAGTCTTGACGGATATCAACAGTCCGGGCTCCAACACATGAGATTCATTACGCAAATACTTTCGTAACATGGATACGGGGAAAACTGGATGCATTTTTTCCATGCTGGGTGGAAGTGCTAATTCATAAGCTCTCCCTCCAACTCTCCGAAGTATCTGGAATGACCCAATGAATCTAGGGCTAATTTTACCCTTTTTGTCGAATCTCATGACTCATTTAAAAGAAGATACTTTTAGAAACACAAAATCCCCCACCTGGAACTCCAAATCATTTCTCCGGTGATCCACATAACTCTTTTGGCGACTCTGAGCCATAGCCAACCTTTCTATGATTAGCTTTACTTTCTCCACGACATCTTGTACCAAATCAGGTCCCAATAACTTCTGCTCCCCGACTTCAAACCATCCAACTAGAGATCTGTACTTCCGTCCATACAAAGCCTCGAATGGCACCATTTGAATACTTGCTTGATAAATATTATTATAAGCAAATTTTATAAGTGGCAAATACTGGTCCCAACTACCCTCAAAATCAATTATACAAGCCCGAATTATGTATTCTAAAGTATGTATGGTCCACTCTGTCTGACCATCTGTCTGGGGGTGAAAGGCTGTACTAAAATATAACTGTGAACCCAAAGCCTCCTGAAATGACTTCCAAAACTTAGAGGTAAACTGAGAACCTCGTTTGGAGACAATTGAGATAGGTACTCCATGCAACGACACTATCTCATCCAGGTACAATTTGGCATATTTGGCCGCTGTGAAGCTAGTCTTAATTGGAAGGAAATATGCAGATTTGGTCAATCTATCCACGATCACCCATATAGAATCACACCCTTTTGAGGTACGCAAGAGCCCAACGATAAAGTCCATAATGATCTTCTCCCATTTCCACTCCGGAACGTCTAAACTCTGCAGTTTCCCTGCTGGTCTCTGATGTTCAGCTTTAACCTGCTGGCAAGTGAGAAACCATGTGAAAAATTCAGCTACATCATTTTTCATACCATTCCACCAATAAAGATCATTGAGATCGTGATACATCTTGGTGATCCCCAGATGCATAATGTAAGATGAAGTGTGGGCTTTCTCTAATATCGGGCGTTTCAACTCGGAACTGAAGGAACAACAATTCTATTATGCTTCCTGATGAGATTTTCATTGTTTATACATTACTCATCCTTCGTACCTTGCTGTAATCGACATCTAATCCATTGCACCTCAGGATCTGCTTCTTGTGCAACTCTGATTTCATCTACAAGGGTGGATTTAACCTGAATCTGCGCTAATAACCCTCTTTGTGTCGTCACTTGAAAATTCACTCCATCCAGCATACAACTCTGTATTTGTTTGGCTGGGCGCCATTTCTCAATTGGCAAATAAACTAAACTCCCCATAGACTTCCTATTTAAGGCATCAGCTACAACATTAGCTTTACCCGGATGGTACTGAATGGAACAATCATAATCTTTCAACAACTCCACCCATCTCCTTTGTCTCAAATTAAGCTCATTTTAGCTTTGGATATACTTAAGGCTTTTGTGATCGGTTAAAATTTCAAGCCTTTCACCATACAGATAATGCCACCATATCTTCAGAGCAAATATTATTTCAGCCATATCTAAATCATGAGTGGGATAATTTATTTCATAAGGCTTCAATTGTCTGGAAGCATAAGCATTCACTCTCCCATCTGCATCAATACACAATCTAGTCCCACCCTGAAAGCATCACAATACATTGTAAATCCTCTTGATCTCGTTGGCAGTGCAAGAATTGAAGCAGTAGTTAATCGGCGTTTGCGTTCCTGAAAACTCTTTTCACAAGCATCAGACCATTAAAACTTCACATTCTTTTGAGTTAGTCGAGTTAAGGGAGAAGCTATTCTGGAGAAATTCTCTACGAACCTCCTATAGTACCCTGCTAATCCCAAGAAACTATGAATCTCCGTTATGCTTTTAGGTCGATGACAATTATGAATAGCCTCATTCTTCTGAGAATCTTCTCCAATCATTTCCTTGGACACCACATGTCCCAAAAATACCACAATAGTCAACCAAAACTCACACTTCGAGAACTTAGCGTACAACTTCTGTTCTCTCAGTGTCTGCAACAACTGATGCAAATGCTCTGTATGCTCCTGCTCATTACGCGAATACACGATAATGTCAACAATAAAGATTATCACGAACCGGTCTAGAAAATGTCTAAACACCTTGTTCATCAAATCCATAAATGATGCAGGGGCATTGGTCAGACCAAATACATTACTAAGAACTTGTAATGTCCATATCTGGTTCGAAAAGCCGTCTTCGGGACATCACTCTCCTTAATCTTCAATTGATGATAACTCGATCATAGATTGATTTTTGAGAAACACTGCGCCCCTGTAACTGATCAAATAGATCATCAATCCTTGGCAGTGGATATTTGTTCTTGATCGTCACCTTATTCAGCTGCCAATAATCTATGCACAATCACATCGTCCCATCTTTCTTCCTCACAAACAACACCGGAGAACCCCACGGGGACACACTGGGGGTGAATAAAGCCCTTATCCAGTAATTCTTGTAACTACACCTTCAACTCCATAAGTTCTACATGGGCCATTCTGTATGGGGGAATTGATATAGGCTGGGTTCCTAGTATAACATATATACAAAACTCAATCTCCATACCCTGAGGTTGTCCTGGAAACTCATCTAGGAACACATCAGGATACTCCCTCACTACCGGGATCTGCTCAAGATCTATATTTCCCTCACTTCTATCTGTTACATATGCCAAATAACCCATGTTTCTCTTCTGAAGTAGTTTAAATGCTTGCATAGCTAATATCAAATTGTGAGGCACTACAGTTCTATCCCTCTGATAAACTTTGACTGGTCTATAAGGATCATGAAGCGTAACAGTATTCTCCCAACAATCTAGTACTGTATGGTGCTTAGCTAGCCAATCCATCCCCAAAATGACATCGAAGCTCAATATACTCAACACTACTAAATCGGTATAGAAAGTATACCCGTCAATGTCTATAAAACACTGCCTCACACCCTGTGTAACTTCTCGGGGATCTCCTATGGTGAATGATAGGGAAATCTAAAGGCTCAGCGTCCATACCCGTCTGAGTCATAAAATACGGTGCCATAAAAGAGTGTGTAGCACCTGAATCGAATAACACCCTTGCTTGCACAGAATCAATCAGCAATGTACCTGTAACAACTGCGTTGGATGCCTGCGCCTCCTGGGGGGTGGGAGTATATAAAGGGCACAAAAATCGGCGACGCTGTTCTAGGCTCGCGGCTTGGTCGGTAGTACGGAGTAGCCCACAAGGGAACTAAACCGGAGAACTAAAAATGGAGTCGCCACCAGGTGTGAACCGGAAAAATGATTTAAGGCCGCACTCACCCCTCGCAAGGGAAGACCTCAAACCGTTGGGTTCGAAATGGTCCATTACTTATGCTACTTGTAATGAAATGATTTGTGCAATAATTTAATCGGATCTACGCAACATATATTTCCAAGAGTATTCGATTTCTAAGTTCACATACATGAAAATAAAGCTCATATCTAAGTTTGTATACATAAAAGTAAGTGAAATAAAGGCAAGCACACAATCTCATGAACACATTAAGTAGATAAATATGGGAATATAAATAAATGATAACAGTAAAAGTGTCAATAATGAAATGATATGATTAGTTATGTAATGCAAAAGAAATTACCAAAGAAGCGAACATGCATGAAATGTGATGAAAAGAAATCTGTTCATTATATGTGCGTTCGTGTAGCGTTTGAAAACGTGTTCGAACGGTGAACATAATTTTCGTATTCATATAGCGTTCGAGAACGCGTTCGAACGGGATAAGACCTGATGCATGATAAAACAAAACGCATGCGCGTTCGAGTAGCGTTTGTAAACGCGTTCGAACAGATTGAGACAGAATGTATACGTTCGTGTAGCGTTCGGAAATGCGTTCGAACAAGATTTCCAAAATGGCATCTTAAACGACACAAACACATGCATGGATAAACAAATACACAATGTAGGACTTCGTGTGCCCGATAGAACACATTTCACGTTCAATCGAGTGTACCTCGTCCGGCGCGGCAAAATATCGTAGTTAAGGTAGCCTTTAGGCATTTCCCTCGAATATAGGACCTTTAATCCACCCTAGTTAGCCCATGCGCACTAGAATGCAATGCATGCGTAAATAAAACAATGATATACAAAGGGTAAATGACATAATAAAAGGCGCGGCAAAACATCGTGGTAAAGGTAGCCTTCAGGCATTTCCCTCGAATAGAGGACCTTTAATCCACCATAGTTAGCCCATGCGCATTATATTACAATGCATACAAATGAATGAGACAATAATGTGGAACTCCGTATGTCCGATTAAACACATATCACATTCAATCAAACATACTTCATCCGGCGCGGCAAAACGTCATGGTAAAGGTAGCCTTTAGGCATTTCCCTCGAATAGAGGACCTTTAATCCACCCTAGTTAGCCCATGCACACTAGAATGCAATGCATGCGCAAATAAAATAATGATATGAAAAGGGTAAATGACATAATAAAAGGCGCGGTAAAATATCGTGGTAAAGGTAGCCTTCAGGCATTTCCCTCGAATAGAGGACCTTTAATCCACCCTAGTTAGCCCATGCGCATTATATTACAATGCATACAAATGAATGAGACAATAATGTGGAACTCCGTATGTCCGATTAAACACATATCACATTCAATCAAACATACTTCATCCGGCGCGGTAAAACGTCGTGGTAAAGGTAGCCTTTAGGCATTTCCCTCGAATAGAAGGCTTTAATCCACCCTAGTTAGCCCATGCACACTAGAATGTAATGCATGCGGAAATAAAATAATGATATGAAAAGGGTAAATGACATAATAAAAGGTGCGGCAAAATATCATGGTAAAGGTAGCCTTCAGGCATTTCCCTCAAATAGAGGACCTTTAATCCACCCTAGTTAGCCCATGCGCATTATATTACCATGCATATAAATGAATGGGACAATAATATGGAACTCCGTATGTCCGATTAAACATATCTCACATTCAATCAAACATACTTCGTCCAGCGCGGCAAAACGTCGTGGCAAAGGTAGCCCTTAGGCTTTTCATCCCTCAAAATGAAGGACCTTTATTCCAACTTGATTTGCCCATGCGCACTATATCATCAATACAGAAAAAAAACGTACGGAAAGTAAATAGCGGAATGTAAAATGAGAATAATAGGCGAACACGATAAAATAAAGTGAAATATATGCCGTTTGCTGAAGTGGTACATGGAGTTGTTTCCCCAGTACAGACCGCACTACCGTCCATTCAGATTTGGCTACGGAATTTACGTCTGGGTTTTCATCCGATATATCACAAGAGACGACACATTTCCATTCATCCAACAACCATAGCTACATTAATCAACAATACCTATGCGGAGTAAAGCAATAAAATAAATAAAAAATAAAGGATAATAAATAAAAGGGGTGCCCTCAGGTCTAACCTCGTAAGTCGTCTCTCGGAAGCGCGTTACACGGCCGTCGGAAGGGTTGATGCTCCGCAACTCCTCCGGTTCACTAGTTCAACATTTTCCTTCGCTGTTTTGCTGCTGTTTTGGTTGTATTTTCTGGTCACTGTTTTTGCTGTATTAAGGGACTGTTTTGTGGTGTTTAGGGACTGTTTTTTGGGTTATTTGGCTTCTATTTTTGGGGGTAATTTTTTGGGGTGTATTACTCACTGTTTATGGATACCGGCTGTATCACGTTGATGCCTATGTGTCGCGCTGCTTATGGTGAGTTCTTGGGCAGTCTGTGATTAATGAGTTTGGCTGCATGGGAGTCGATTTGTCTATTGTGTGAGTCGGTGATGGTGTAACTTTGTTGCTTTTTTTTTGGTTGGTGGGGGCTGTTATCATGTGTGTCTGCGTGGCTGTGGTTTGTGGGCTACGTGGTGAAGGGGGCTGCAAATTAGAGTGTGTTGAAGGGTTGGTGAGAGGCAATTGTTTTAGGTTTTCTCGTTCGGTTGGACGAGTTCACAGCTTTGCAGTTTTGTTGGATTAGTGAAGGGCTGTGCTGTTATTTGTGGTGTCCGATGAGGGCTGGCCGTGAAGGGTGTTTAGGGTTCTCAGTGTGGCCATATGTGTGAGCTGTGTGTTGTCTGTGAAGGGAGAGACGTGAGGGAGCTGCCTCTAGGGTTCATCACCGAGAGAGAGAGAGTTGGAGGCGTGCTAGCTATGGTTTATTGTTTTGTCTTTTGTTAATGAATAGGCTTTTGGTCTGAGTCGGTTTGTCCTAGGTGGTGGATGGGGCTGCCGAAGTGTGCGTATAGGGTTTGTGATTGTTATGAGCGTGAGAGAGAGGGAATTTTTTTTTAGGGTTTAATAATTTTTGGTGAGGCCGTGAGTGGAGGGTTGTTGAGAGAGATGAGAGGCGTTGAAGGTTTGTTTCGTTTTCAGAGAGGGAGAGAGAGAGCTGGATGCTTTTTTCGTGAATGAGCTAGCGTGAAGGAGAGGGTTTTTTGGTGTTTAGGGTTTGTTGTTGTTTATATAGTGATAAGGAAGAGGTGTGAGAGTGAGAGAAGAAAGAGAGGGGAAGTTGTGGGGAGAAGGGTCGAGGTGTTATTAGGGTTTTCTTTGTGCATGAGATTTTTCTATGTTTGGAAACAATTCAAGCAAATAAGGATGTACTTAATTAATTTAAAAATGGAAATAAATTATGTAATTTTGGTGGGGAATATCTTTAAATTGGTAGGTGATTTATTTAATTTAGGAAGTGATTTATTAAATCAGGAAGAGATTTATTTAATTTAGGAATTTGATTTTATTTAATTTGTGACATGTGTTTTAAATGTTTTAATTATTTTTGGATTGGGCTTGGTCGAAATGGGCTTGGTGTGTGACTTGCGGGGGTTTGGGCTAAGGTTGTGTTTTAAAACAGAGGTCCAACAAGCGAACCCGAAGCTAAACAAGGGAATAAAATCCAACAAAGTACTAATTTCTGACTTTTCCCTTCCGACGTCCGTTTCCCGCGACTTCCACAACTTAAAAGGTAGTGTCTCCATATGAGACTCATCATCGGGACTTACATGCAAAAATGCAGTGCCAACAGTCGCCCCAACTTTGATGGGACTTGTGTAGTGTGTGACAATGACAATCATATCAAAGTTATGCAATGCATTTTTACTTTCTTGACTCGCCAGCTGCCACCTGACTTGCCTGCTGCTTCGAACGGAGTTGATGATGCAGTGGGCCTCGACCCTGGGATGCATCTCATTAACTGCAACCGAAAACGGGGGCCTCGACCCTGGGACGCATCCCAAAACTGGAACTGATGATGCAGTGGGCCATCGACCCTGGGACGCATCCCAATAACTGCAACCGAAAATGGGGGCCTCGACCCTGAGACGCATCCCAATACCACTGACAATGTGGGTCACGACCCTGGGACGCATCCCAAAATTGGAACTGATGATGCAGGGGGCCATCGACCCAGGGACGCATCCCAATAACTGTAACCGACAATGGGGGCCTCGACCCTGGGACACATCCCAATACCTCTGACAATGTGGGTCATGACCCTGGGACGTATCCCCAAAACTGCTGATGATGTGGGTCACGACCCTAGGACGCATCCCCAAAACTGTTGATGATGTGGGTCACGACCCTGAGACTCATCCCCAAAACTGATGCTGACGTGGGCCTCGCCCCCGGGACTCATCCCCAAAAATGATGCTGATGTGGGTCACGACCCTGGGACGCATCCCCAAAACTACTGATGATGTGGGTCACGACCTTGAGACCCATCCCCAAAACTGCTGATGATGTGGGTCACGACCCTGAGACTCATCCCCAAAAATTGATGCTGATGTGGGCCTCGCCCCCGGGACTCATCCCCAAAACTGATACCGATGCTGATGTGGGTCTCGACCCCAGGACTCATCCCCAAATCTGATATTGATGCTGATGTGGGTCTCGTCCCCAAGACTCATCCCCAAATCTTATATTGATGCTGATGTGGGTCTCGACCTTGGGACTCATCCCCAAAACTGATACTGATGCTGATATGGGCCTCGACCCCGGGACTCATCCCCAAACTAATATTGATACTGATGTGGGTCTCGACCCTGAGACTCATCCCCAAAATTGATATTGATGCTGATGTGGGCCTCGACCCCCGGGACTCATCCCCAAAACTGATGATGTGGGTCTCAACCTTGGGACTCATCCCCAAAACTGATACTGACGATGCGGTCCTCAACCCTGAGACTCATCCCCAAAACTGATACTGATGATGTGGGCCTCAACCTTGGGACTCATCCCCAAGATTGATACTAATGATGTGGGCCTCAACCCTGAGACTCATCCCCAAAACTGATACTAGTGTAGGGGTTTTTAGGGGGTGAATCCGGTAACGCAGCGGAAGCGGTGAAAATCCGATTTTCAGATTTCAAAACTTTTTCTCGGATTAATTAAATAAACTTATTTATTTAATATTCCAATAATCAAATTATGAAATAAAATTCAATAAATCATATTTAAGTGAATTTACCAAATTACCCTTAATTTGGTATTTTGTCCATTTTAGTCCGAAATTGATCTAATCAATTTTGAATGATTCTAAATCATTTCAAGATGAACTTAGCATGTTCAAAACATCAAAACACCAAAACAACCAAAATCCCCAAAATCTTGATCCTTGGCCGAGAGCACCACAAGGGTGCCATTTGGTGCACTTTGTCATTTCATGCTTCAAAACACATCAAGATGTAATCCAATGAACATGAAACTTTATATGCATCATATACACACACAAATACACAACATATATGAAAATCCCCAAATTTGGAATTGGTCATGAACCCTAATTTTTCAATTTCCACAAATTGGACAAATTAGACCAAATACATTAAATCAATTACTTCAATCATCATTCTTCCATCCAATCCAAGTCTCAACACAATGAAACAACTCAAGATCAAATCTAGGTCATTTAAGAGTGGGTCAAAAACTCTAGATTAGCAACATGGTTTCCAAAACCTTAAAAGAAAGTTTACAACTACAATAGTCACAACCTTCCTTCACCATACATGCTCAACACTTCAATCAAACTTCCATCAACAAAAACACCAAGAAATAAAGAAAGAAATAATCTAAGAACATCACATGTTAAAGCCTAGAACCTAAGGAACATTTTCCTCTCTAATAGCAAGTTTGAAAAACTTACTAAAATTCCAAGCTTTCTTTAATCTTTCTTTCTTTCTCAAGCTTTCTTTAAGTTTCTTCAATGGAGTTTTCTTTTGTAAAGTGTATTAGGTTAAGTGTAAAGTGAAATGAAAATCAATATATACATGTAACAATAAGGCCTTGGCCGAATTTCACATATACAAATATAAGTCATGTAATTTCATTTTCATTTCAACTTCATTTGGTCAACTTGCATAAATATCTAAATACAACTTTATTAGATATTTAATTAAGTCAACAAAAGCAACTAAAATCATTTACTTTAAATATCCTAATGTAAGATATTTATATTTTAATTAATTTAATCATTTAACAATTAAATAATTAATTAATTAATCAAATACAAATATATTAAATATATGTATAATATTTACATTAAATATTAAAAAAATATATTCATTTAGGATATAAGTCAAATAAATCATTTTGACTATTAATTAATGTGTATTTAAATTAATCAAGTATTAAATATAAATACACAATAATTAGGCAAATGACTATCTAGTCCCTTTAGCACGTATATTGCGTTTAACCTTTAAACGACTTTATATATAATCAATATTATTTATTAATGTTGCTCTAGTGCTCTACGAGTATGTTTCATTATTGAGACTCTCTAGATTCAGGTATATCCGTCACGAAATCTAATTTCGTGTACATAATCTATCCACCCGTAGATTATGACGATCACGGATAATCTCGCTGAACCATACAGGTCGAGGTCATGGCAAATGTATAATTCCTCCGTCACAGGTATCCGGATAAATCCCAGAGATATAGATGTAAACGCCAAATCTCTATCGGGATTATCCAGTCGACTATTCTATTAGCAATCTCAAAAAGAATGTTTAGAACTAGCTTCTAAACTTTACCACGGGCCCATGGTTTTATCTGATTGCTAATCATATGGACTACCTATGCTCTGGTACACAGAACTGACGGATCCTATCTTGATACACATAGGACACCCTGAGGATCTATCTACACCCAACGAACAAACGGAGGTCTGATCTAAATAGATCGGTGACGTGACTTCCGTCTAAGTGTAGAAGATGTCTCATGTGCCCACTTTTGCATCTCAAGTCTAAGAATCACAAGTGCTACTCAACCCAAGAAGATTCTTATTGACGCTGGTGTACCATCCATTAAGAATCTTCGGTGAGTCGTTCAGTGTTTATCCGCTATAAACACCTACACGTCTAAACTAGTCTCCAAGACTAATGTTTCATTGAGAAACCATTGGAATCATATATTCCAGTATACGACATGTACCAGTCTCAACGGGTTTACTTTACTGACCAAGTAGTGTAAACCTTGACTAGGAACTGTCTAAGAATGACAACATCATGATACTACTCAATGTCCGTTGCGACGCTTTTGCAACTGTATTATGACTAATCATTCTAGGGTCATTACGTCTTTACCATATAGAAAGATAGATTATATTATAGAAACTGCATATATATTATTCATAATAATAATGTTTTACAGAAGTATTCAACAGAAATACAACCGGGAATTGGCGCTCTGAGCACCAACCCCAACAACTAGTGATGTGATGGTTCATTCCAACATACCGTACTGCCTCTCACGAGATAATCCTGATAGATAAACATATTTTCGTCATCAACGGATGCTTCACGTCGAAACCAGAGAACCTTCAAAATACTTAATACACTCAGATCCGTTCCTCTGAATGAGTTATCTGAACTAGACTCATATTGTGTGTGTGCCAAGGCTCTTTCGCTGCTCAATCCTTAAGTAAGCCAACTCGATGATTTTTGTCTCGGAGAATCGGATCAGTGGGTCTAACCAACCTAGATGTCTTGATCACACTTTGTGATTACTTCATCGTACTCAACATGATATGGTTTTCTTTTTTTCTCTTGTCTTTTTCTCTTCATTTTGAACTTTCTTTTTTCTTTTTTTTTTTTCTTTTTTTTTCTTTTTTTTTTTCGACACACCTGCCCTTTAAGGTAGCATTTCTCCTCATGGTGGTCCTAATACTCGCCAATGGGTAGCTTCACGCTTATCGGTTATAGGCAGTCTATTTTTTCTTTTCTTTTCAGAGACTTTTTATTTGTTTCCAACCATATCATATATCGTAGCATAAGTAAACCATGATGGACATATAGGCAAACAGTCATTCACTGATCCGCCATCTCTTCAACTAGTCATCTCGTCGATCACTCAGGCTTCCACTGCTAGGATCCCATAATCAAATGTTCGCGAGTCTAGCAGAGATCAACCACTCAGAATACCGGATGAGAGCACATCTCGCACTTCTCGTTTCTAAGGTTTCACCCTACAGCAAACAATATCATCACCGGACATATGCCTAACAATCAAGTGGGCTTCGCCCCCTGGGATCAATTCCTGAAACTTATACTGATATGGGCCTCAACCTTGGGATTCCTTCCTGAGACTAATACTGATGCGGGCCTCAACCCGGTGATTCATTCCTGAAATTGATATTGATTCTGATTCATTCCTGAGACTGATGTGGGCCTCAACCCCATGATCCATTCCTAAAAATGATGACACTGTACTCTTGCTGCTTTTGGTTGGCTTGTATTTGCCGCTTTCTCTTTTTCTCCGTTGAAACCTGTGAATACAAACAAAACAAAACACAAAAAGAATGCAAGTTTGTTACGTGTATGCATGCATGCATGCGTGAATTTCCTATTCCGTTGGGTTAGGTCTTCTGCCGGTTCCCTTGGTGACTGCTTGGTCTTCTCTTCCTCAGGCAAAGTACAGCTTCAATCTGTCCACGTTGATCGGCTCGGTGAACTCATTCCCTTCCAAATCTGACAGTCTCACTGCCCCATTTCCAATTACCTTCTGCACTATGTAAGGTCCTTTCCAGTTCGGTCTGAACCTTCCTCTCGGATCTGTTGTCGACGGCTTCGACTGCTTAAGTACCAGATCACCCTTTCTGATCTTGGTATGACGCACCTTCTTATTGAATGCTCGAGCCAACCTCTTCTGGTATATCTGTATGTGATGCAAGGACTTCATTCTTCTCTCATCCAGCAATGCTAACTGTTCAAATCTCTGCGAGGCCCATTCTCGTTCAGGAAACTCTGCTTCTGCTAATACCCGCGTGGACTGTATCTCAACTTCCACCGGCAATACTGCTTCCATTACCTTCTGAGCCTTTTCTTTTTTAAACACTTCAACTGAAAGCTCTTCGCTTGTCTCTTGTGTAGTTCCCCCTTCAAACTCACATACTGAGAAGTCAACTTCTGAATGGTTATCTTGTCCTTTCTGCTTACCTCTTCCGGGAGTTCCCCGTGTTCTAAGTATAGCTTAATATCATAGTACCGCTTACTGAGGTAGTAGACTGCATGCTCCACCCCCGTCTCATCCGCTTGTACCATCATCACCCTCAGCGCTTCGGGTTCAATGGCCAAATATAGTACCAAGGGTTTTCCCAGTCTTGGAGGTTTCAAGATAGGAGGTTTCACCAAATATTCACTGATCTTGTCGAAGGCTTCCTGGCATTGCTCATTCTACTTCACTGGCTGGTCTTCCTCAACTTGGCGATGAACCGACTGATGTACTGAATTTTTCCATGGAATGCTCTAACTTTTTTTTCTTAACCCAACGGATATCTATGATGGCTCTTAAGACGCAAAAAGGTTAACATGATGCGTGTATGAATGAGATGCATGAGATGCGTACGATGTATGAGATATATAAGTCGGCCCATTATCATTTTAAAGTATTCAATCATACTATTGCACGGTGCAAACTTGTCCCAATTGAAAAGGCCCAATATGTTTACACTTTTGCGATAACATGGCTAAACAACTTCAAATGATAAGAGGCCCAAACAAAAAATGGCCCATCGGCATTTTAGAAGCTTTTGGCCTAATTGTCAAAGGACACGAACTCGTCCCAGTTTAAATGGCCCAACAAGTTCATATCTCTTGACAAAAAGTCCAACTGAATCCAAATGATGATGGTCCTAAACACAAGCATAAAGAGACAATTTCTATTAATTATACAACTACGGTTCTCATGTGGGCTCATGGGAGTGTAGACAAAGGCTCTTGCCGGCGAATGATTGCCCACAACTAGGACTCCCCACTCAAGGGTTCGAGCGACCAAGTGAGCGCACATTTTTTATACCTTACGGTACGTGCCAACAAGTTATGATACGTGACTAACTGTCAAATGGATTTCTTATTGTAGATTCCCTAGAGGGAGGGTGGAGCGAACTCTCTTAAATACCCAAGCCTCCTAGGCTCTTATCGCCTTGGTGATAGGAATAAACAACAAATCCTCCAAATTAGTCTGTCACAACGAGCTACGGGTAATGATTATCTAGGTGCCTTCACAGCTTTTCCTTATAGAAAGGTAGTGAATGAAGGAAGACACCAAACCATCACCTAGCCTTAACAATGCATTTGATTAAACCCCTTCAACCCACAGTAGACACAGTTAATTAAAGCACAAATCACAAACATTACAAGGCATTATTTCGGGGTCAATTCTCTATCCCCAGTGGAGTCGCCAGACTGTAGGACACAGAAATCGACGATGTTGTTCCAGGCTCGCGGCCTGGTCGGGAGTACGGAGTAGCCTACGGGGGAACTAAACTGGAGAACTAAAAATGGAGTCGCCACCCGGTGTGAACCGGAAAAATTATTTAAGGCCGCACTCACCCCTCGCAAGGGAAGACCTCAAACCATTGGGTTCGGAATGGTCCCTTACTTATGCCACTTGTAATGAAATGATTTGTGTAATAATTTAATCGGATCTACGTAATATATATTTCCAATAGTATTCTATTTCTAAGTTCACATGCATGAAAATAAAGCTCATATCTAAGTTTGTATACATAGAAGTAAGTGAAATAAAGGCAAACACACAATCTCATGAACACATTAAGTAGATAAATACGGGAATATAAATAAATGATAACAGTAAAAGTGTCAATAATGAAATGATATGATATGATTAATTATGTAATGCAAAAGAAATTACCAAAGAAGCGAACATGCATGAAATGTGATGAAAAGAAATCTGTTCACTGTATGTGCGTTCGTGTAGTGTTTGAAAATGCGTTCGAATGGTGAATAGAATGTTCGCATTCGTATAACGTTCTAGAACACGTTCGAACGAGATAAGACCTGATGCATGATAAAACAAAAAGCATGCGTGTTCGAGTAGTGTTCGTAAACGCGTTCGAACAGACTAAGACAGAATGCATATGTTCGTGTAGCGTTTGGAAATGCGTTAGAACGAGATTACCAAAATGGCATCTTAAACGACACAAACACATGCATGGATAAACAAATACACAATGTAGGACTTCGTGTGCCCGATGGAACACATTTCACGTTCAATCGAGTGTACCTCGTTCGGCGTGGAAAAACATCGTGGTAAAGGTAGCCTTTAGGCATTTCCCTCGAATATAGGACCTTTAATCCACCCTAGTTAGCCCATGCGCACTAGAATGCAATGCATGCGTAAATAAAGCAATGATATACAAAGGGTAAATGACATAATAAAAGACGCGGCAAAACATCGTGGTAAAGGTAGCCTTCAGGCATTTCCCTCGAATAGAGGACCTTTAATCCACCATAGTTCGCCCATGCGCATTATATTACAATGCATACAAATGAATGAGACAATAATATGGAACTCCGTATGTCTGATTAAACACATCTCACATTCAATCAAACATACTTCGTCCGGCGCGGAAAAACGTCGTGGTAAAGGTAGCCTTTAGGCATTTCCCTAGAATAGAGGACCTTTAATCCACCCTAGTTAGCCCATGCACACTAGAATGCTATGCATGCGTAAATAAAATAATGATATGCAAAGGGTAAATGACATAATAAAAGGCGCGGCAAAACATCGTGGTAAAGGTAGCCTTCAGGCATTTCCCTCGAATAGAGGACCTTTAATCCACCCTAGTTAGCCCATGCGCATTATATTACCATACATACAAATGAATGAGACAATAATATGGAACTCTGTATGTCCGATTAAACATATCTCACATTCAATCAAACATACTTCGTTCGGCGCGGCAAAACGTCGTGGCAAAGGTAGCCCTTAGGCTTTTCATCCCTCAATACGGAGGACCTTTAATCCAACTTGATTTGCCCATGCGCACTATATCATCAATACACAAAAAAATAACGTACGGAAAGTAAATAGCGGAATGTAAAATGCGAATAATAGACGAACAAGATAAAATAAAGTGAAATATGTGCCGTTTACTCAAGTGGTACGTGGAGTTGTTTCCCAAGTACAGACTGCACTACCGTCCATTCAGATTCGGCTACGAAATTTATGTCTGGGTTTCCATCCGATATATCATAAGAGACGACATATTTTCCATTCATCCAACAACATAGCATATATTAATCAACAATACCCATGCAGAGTAAAACAGTAAATTAAATAAAAAATAAAGGATAATAAATAAAAGGGGTGCCCTCAGGTCTAACCTCTTAAGTCGTCTCTCGGAAGCGCATTACATGGCCGTCAGAAGGGTTGATGCTCCGCAATACCTCCGGTTCACTGGTTCAACATTTGCCTTCGCTGTTTTGCTATTTGGGCTGTTATTTTCACTCTGTTTCGCTGCTGTTTTGGTTGTATTTTCTAGTCACTATTTTTGCTGTATTAAGGGACTGTTTTGTGGTGTTTAGGGACTGTTTTTTGGGTTATTCGGCTTCTATTTTTGGGGGCATTTTTTTGGGGTGTATTACTCACTGTTTATGGATACCGGCTGTTTCACGTTGATGCATATGTGTCACGCTGCTTATGGTGAGTTCTTGGGCAGTCTGTGTTTAATGAGTTTGGCTGCATGGGAGTCGATTTGTCTCTTGTGTGAGTCGGTGAGGGTGTAACTTTGTTGCTTTATATTTGGTCGGTGGGGGCTGTTATCATGTGTGTCTGCGTGGCTGTGGTTTGTGGGCTACGTGGTGAAGAGGGATGCAAATTAGAGTGTGTTGAAGGGTTGTTGAGGGGCAGTTTTTTAGGTTTTCTCGTTCGGCTTGACGAGTTCACAGCTTTGAAGTTTTGTTGGATTAGTGAAGGGCTGTGCTGTTATTTGTGGTGTCCGATGAGGGCTGGCCGTGAAGAGTGTTTAGGGTTCTCAGTGTGGCCATATATGTGAGCTGTGTGTTTTCTGTGAAGGGAGAGACGTGAGGGAGCTGCCTCTAGGGTTTCATCACCGAGAGAGAGAGTTGGAGGCGTGCTAGCTAGGGTTTATTGTTTTGTCTTTTGTTAATGAATAGGCTTTTGGTCTGAGTCGGTTTGTCCTATGTGGTGGATGGGGCTGCCGAAGTGTGCTTATAGGGTTTGTGATTGTTATGAGCGTGAGAGAGAGGGAATTTTTGTTTAGGGTTTAATAATTTTTAGTGAGGCCGTGAGTGGAGGGTTGTTGAGAGAGATGAGAGGCGTTGAAGGTTTGTTTCGTTTTCAGAGAGAGAGAGAGAGAGTTGAATGCTTTTTTCGTGAATGAGCTAGCGTGAAAGATAGGGTTTTTTGGTGTTTATGGTTTGTTGTTGTTTATATAGAGAGAAGGAAGAGGCGTGAGAGTGAGAGAAGAAAGAGAGGGGACGTTGTGGGGAGAAGTGCCGAGGTGCTATTAAGGTTTTCTTTGTGCATGAGATTTTTCTATGTTTGGAAACAAATCAAGCAAATAGGGATATACTTAATTAATTTAAAAATGGAAATAAATTATGTAATTTGGTGGGGAATATCTTTAAATTGGTAGGTGATTTATTTAATTTAGGAAGTGATTTATTAAATTAGGAAGAGATTTATTTAATTTAGGAATTTGATTTTATTTAATTTGTGACATGTGTTTTAAATGTTTTAATTATTTTTGGATTGGGCTTGGGCGAAATGGGCTTGGTGTGTGACTTGCGGGGGTTTGGGCTAGGGTTGTGTTTTAAAACAGAGGTCCAACAAGCGAATCCGAAGCTAAACAAGGGAATAAAATCCAACAAAGTACTGATTTCTGACTTTTCCCTTCCGACGTCCGTTTCCCGCGACTTCCACAACTTAAAAGGTATTGTCTCCATATGAGACTCATTATCGGGACTTACATGCAAAAATGCAGTGCCTACAGTATACACCCTGCTTTGAACTCTGCTGGAGGAAACATGTCTTCAATCACCCACTGGTAGCTCTCTTTCTCCCACTGTCAGTCCTCTACTCACTGACATTTGCTCTCCTCCTCCTACACTTCTGTTAGGTAGTGGCTGAGGGGTAGATGGGCAACACTGAAAGATGGCAACTGGTCTATTGGTACCGGACAGTCTCTCTTCAAATGACCCATTTGTCCACATTAATAACAACCTATACTCCAGATTGATAAGTCCCGGTATGAGCTTGTCCACATATCAGACATAATGGTAGACTCGCCAAGGCCAGGCTACTAAGGGTGAGGAAACTGCACGAGAGGCAACACTCTGAGCCGGCCTAGGATCCTGACCTCCTTGAACTGAACCCATGTCTCTGCGTGTCGTAGGCGAAGGTGACACCTGCTGCTGTCTACTAGGGCCGCTCTGCTGCAGCCTATCCCTCTCCTCTAATCTAGGTTTCTTTCGAGACTCTTTTTTCTGTCTGTCTCTCTCTAGCCCACGCTTTAAACCACAAGGCAGCATCTAAAACCTGGGTGTAGGTAGTGGCCTCTGTGAAGTGAATGGAGCAGAATAAATAATCTCAAAGCCCATTCACAAATCTTTTCACCTTCATTTCCTATGTACTGACTAAATATGGGGCATAACGAGACAATCGTGTAAACCGTATATCATACTCGGAAACTGTCATCTACTCGCCTTGTACCAGCTGTTCAAAGTACCGGGCTCTAGAATCTCTGATACTCTGTGGCAAAAATCTAGATAAGAAATCCGTACTGAACTCAACCTATGTCAGATGAGGAGCATCTCATCGCTGACCATCTCGAAAAGACATAAACCAGGTGTTGGCGACATCCCTCAACTGGAAACTAACTAACTCCACCGCTCTCTCTGAAGAACATCCCAGAGCTATACATATACGGTCTGATTCCTCAAGGAAATCACAAGAATCATATGAGGTTTCTACTCCCGAAAACGTAAGAGGATGTAGCTTCCAGAAGTCATGTAAAGATACCAGTAGCTCTTGTCGCTGCATAACCTGAACTGTTACTGAAGGTGGCTCATGAGGCATAACAGAAGGTCCGACTCGGAAAGTAGTAGGGTCTGGTATGTTTGGAGGAAGTACTGTTTGGTTAGTGTAGGCACTGCATTTTTGCATATTAGTCCCTATGATGAGTCTCATTTGGAGGCACTACCTTTTAAGTCACGGAAGTCACGAGAAATGGACGTCGGAAGGGGAAATTCAGAGTAAACAAGGTTCACTATTTTCGTTCATGTTGCGTTCGTTAATTCGTTCGAACTCCAAATAGATTGCGGGCGTTCGTGCCGCGTTCGAGGAAGCGTTCGAATGGTGTCGGTAATTCTGGTTTTGCTGCTAGCCTCACGTCAAGCCCAATTCGCCCAAGCCTTGGCCCACACGCCCAAGCCCATAAAACACATCCCAATTTAAATAAATAAATATTAATTAAATAAGATAATGATTAAATTAATTAGATAATTAAATAAAACATATACCAAACATAAAATAAACAATTACCAACTTATACTAAAATTAAAATAAGATATGCCTAATTAAAATCAATCCTAACCAATTAAAGCCAATCATATAGTTGAATTCCTAATCTAATAAGACATCTACCAATTTAAAAATATCTTGTCCCCCCTCAATCTTGTATATACCATTCCTATCATTCCTAATTTGGAAACCAAATCTCTTCCTTGTGAGACAAGGGCAACCCCTATCTCTCTTCTATATAAACATGCACTAACCTAGCCAACCCCCGGCTCCCCACTCTCTCTAATACACGCCCAAGACATCAAGACACTCTCCATATCACACGTAAACTACAAAACACAAACAACACACACAACAATCCTTCCCTCACCAAATTAACGAGAACAACACACAGCAGCCCCCTAACCCTTGAAATCAGTCCCTGACAACACCGAAACTACCCCTGAAATCAGTCCCAAACAGCAGCCCAATACCTCCCCAAACACACCAAAACTGTAGCCTAAAAACACCAAAAGAGCACCCAAAATAGTCCACCAAGAACATCAAAACAGTCCACTGAAACAGAAGAATAGGACCTGAAATAGTGAGCTGAAACGGCGAGCAGAAATACAGCGAAAACAGTAGCAAAAGACGGAGAACGATGACTCAAAACAGTAAGACAACGAACGAGAACAGTGAACCAGTGAACCGGAAGAGTTGCGGAGCATCCACCCTTCCGACGATCATGTACCGTACATCCGAGAGGTGATTTAAAAGGTTAGACATGAGGGCACCCTTTTTAGTTTATATTCGTTTTTTTTATTATTGAATTCTATTCGCATGAGAGTCGTTTATGGATGCATGTTGTGGCTTGAATGAAATGGAAGAGTGTCGTCTCTTGTGGTATATAGGATGGAAACCCAGACGTAAATTCTGTAGCCGAATCCGAATGGACGGTAGTGCGGTCTGTACTTGGGATACAACTCCACGTACCACTTGAGTAAACGGCACCCTCTTTTGTTTTGTGTTGCTTTGGTTTATTTATTTTTCGTCACTTAAATTCTGCATGTTGCTTATTTATGCATTATGCGATCGAGCGCATGGGCTTAGTAAGTGGAATGAAAGATCCCCTATGGGGAGGGGTTTAAAGCCCTTTACCACGATGCTTTGCCGCGCCGGTTGACGTGTGTTCGGTTGGATGTAAGATGTGTTCAATCGGGCATACTTAGTTTGATATGATTGTCTTTACGTTTGTATGCATGATGCGATCGAGCGCATGGGCTTAGTAAGTGGAATGAAAGATCCCCTATGGGGAGGGGTTTAAAGCCCTTTACCACGATGCTTTGCCGCGCCGGTTGACGTGTGTTTGGTTGGATGTAAGATGTGTTCAATCGGGCATACTTAGTTTGATATGATTGTCTTTATGTTTGTATGCATGATGTGATGCGACGCGCATGGGCTTAGTATGTTGGTCTAAAGGTCCTCTCTTTGAGAGATCAAGAGCCCCAAAAGGCTACCTTTACGGCAGTACTTCGCCGCGCCCCTTTATTTTGTTGTTTATATATTGCGTCCCATTTCATGCATCAGGTCTGTTCCCGTTCGAACGCGTTTACGAACGCAACTCGAACGCGCATGCATTTTGTCTTATCATGTATCAGGTCTCATTTCCGTTCGAACGCGTTCACAAACGCCATACGAACGTGAGCATTCTGTTTCATTTCTGTTCGAACGCGTTCACAAACACAACATGAACGTGAGTATTATGTTTCATTTCCGTTCGAACGCGTTCAAAAACGCCATACGAACGTGAGCATTCTGTTTCATTTCTGTTCGAACGCGTTTACGAACGCTACTCGAACGAGAATCTTCTGTTTACCGTTCGAACGCGTCTACGAACGCTGCACGAACGCACACGGTAAAAAGATCCTCTTGCATCATATTACGACATGTCAGTCTTAGCATATGGTTACCCCTTTGTATGCTATGCATTTGTATTACCTCTCTAGTTGTCTATTTCTGTTATGCGCCTACAATATTATTTGTCGTCATTTTGATTTCCTTTACATTACACGCAAATGTTACCATGACTGTTTGTGTTTATATTTACATGAATAATTGAATTCTTATGACGTTACGTGCTTGTTGTTGCAAAGGCCTACTTTTGAGCATGTGAATTTGGCAATAAGATTTGGTTTCATGTGTGTTAGATGTAAACTATACTTTTAAGCATGTGAATCTAGGATTGTGTTGCACTTGGAAATATATGTCATAGGCTTGGTTGGATTATTGCATAAATCTTTACATTACAAGTTGCATAAGTAAGGGACCATTCCGAACCCAATGGTTTGAGGTCTTCCCTTGCGAGGGGTGAGTGCGGCCTTAAATCTTTGTCCCGGTTCACACCGGGTGGCGACTCCCTTATTCTCCGGTTTAGTCATCCGTTGGCTATTCCGTACTCCCAACTAGGCCCCCGAGCCTGGAACAGCATGCGTCGCCCAGATTCCTGTGTTCCCACAGTCTGGCGACTCCACTGGGGATAGAGAATCGGCCCCGAAATAATGCCTTGTAATGTATAGATTTATGCTTTAATTAACCGTGTGCACAAATGTGTGAAATGGGGGTTGTGATCAAAGGCATTTTGAGGCTAGGTAATGGTTTGGTGTCTTCCTTCACTCACTACCTTTCTAGAAGTAAAAGCTGTGAAGGCACCTAGATAGCCATCTACTCATAGCCTATTGTGATGGACTAATTTGGAGGACTCGTTGTTTATTCCTGACACCAAGCGATAAGAGCCTAAGAGGCTTGGGTATTTAAGTGAGCCTCGCTCCACCTTCCCTCTGGGGAATCTACAACGGGAAATCCATTTGACAGTCTGTCACACACCATAGCTCATTGGCACGTACTTTAGTGTATAAAAAAGGGTGTGCTCACTTGGTTGCTCGAACCCTTGATTGGGGAGACCTAGTTGTGGGCCATCCTTCGCCGATGAGAGCCTTTGTCCATACTCCCACGAACCCATGCGTAGACCGGGTTGTATAGCCTATAACAAATATTTCCTTGTGCTTTAGGACCATTATCATTTGGATGAATTGGACTCTTTGTCAAAAATGCGAACTTGCTGGGCCATTTAAACTGGGGCAGGTTCGTATCTTATGACAATTAGGCCCAAAGCTTCTGAAATGATGATGGGCCACACGGTAGAAGTTATTATTTTATGTTTATAAAATCTTCCTTGTATGCTTATGTTTGGGAACATTGCTATTTGAATCCATCTGGGTCTTTTGTCATGAGATATGGGCTTGTTGGGCCATTTAAACTGGGACAAGAACATATCTTCTGACGATTGGGCCAAAAGGCTTCTAAATAACAATGGGCCATTTTATGATTGTGTTCGGAATATTATCATTTGGATTTAGTTGGGCTCTTTGCCATAAGACATGAACTCGTTGGGCCATTTAAACTGGGACGGGTTCACTCTTATGACAGTTGTCCCAAAAGCTTCTAAAATGATAATAGGCCGACTTGTTTGAGAATTTTAATTGATTTAGTATGTTATATATGTTACATGCATCTCATGCACCCCATGCATACATACATCATGTTAACCATTGTGTTCTGAAAGCCATCATAGATTCCCGTTGGGTTAGGGAAAATGGAAGACTCACCAGAACACTTGGAACAGACATGAGTGAATCAGATATTGAGGTATCCCGTATGGATCAGTTGGAGAATGGTTTCGCCAAGATTACTGAACAGTTGCAAGCCTTGACTACTGCCATGAAAGATATGGCTGTGCCCCGTGCTAGGGGAAATTCTGAGAATGTAAGGCGCGAAGAGCTTCCGAATGGGTTGGGGGATGATATCCCCACTTTTGATGATGACATAGCAGAGTATGCAACAGGCAAAGTGATTGGGTCTCAAACAGAATTTTAGAAGCTTCGGGATCAGGTTGAAACAGTTACCCGCAAAATGAGGGGTAAACATGAAGAGTTGTTAGATTATGAGGCAATGACCTTTGGAGAACAGCTGCCAGCTCAGTTTAAAATGCCCGACATGGCCAAGTTTAATGGGAATGGAGACCCAAGAGTCCATCTGCAGTAATATGTCTCAGTCATGAGTTCAGTGGGCCTATCACAGCGCCAAGTCCAAAAGATGTTTGGGATGTCACTTGAGGGGGCACCTGTGGTTTGGTATCGTAGCCTTGAGAAGAAGGTTAAGGAAGATTGGAGGGAACTAGCTGATGCTTTTCTGAAGCAGTATGTCACAGACTTAGAAATTGACTTGTCACTCCGTGATTTGGAAAACACTAAGCAGAAGCCAGAGGAAAGTTTCAAAGAGTATGTGGATCGCTGGAGAAGCCAGCTTTTGAAAATGTAGACTCGGCCTTCAGAGAAAGACCAAATTAAGATGATTATCAAGGGCACCAAGCCCTCTATTTATGGTAAGCTGAGGAGGATGACTTCGATGATTTCTGATTTTCGACAGTTGAGGGAAACTGTCATGGATATTGAGGAAGAGGAGGCTGAAAACAGAAAGTTTTATGGCCAGAATAAAAGAACTTTTGGGGGGCCTTCTGAGACAAAGCCCGCTACTGCCGAAGTCGCTGCCATCAGAAACCGGCAATTCTCCAACCTTGGTAGACCTTTGTCGAAGGTATTTGAAAAGTTACAGGGACAAGGAATCTTGAAACCCTTAGAAGGCAAGCCACTTCCACACCCCCCACCACCACACATAAATGTGAACCTTTATTGTCACTTCCACCAGCTACATGGCCATGACACCGACAACTGCACCCGCCTCAGGCATGAAATTCAAGATCTCATAGATTCCCATAAAATACCCAACCCATAAAAAAAAAAAAAAAGAAACCATCAACCACCAAGCTTCTTACATGGATGACAGTGAAGAACCATAGGCCGAGGAAGAAGGCAGTGCTGCGGATGATGGAGATGTTCCTCATAGTCTATTTGATCCAGTTTTTTTAATGACATTGATTTTGTTACTTTTTCGAACTCTTTTCCTCAACAATAATAAAGACGTTCATTTTGCTGAAACTCTTCTGCAATATGAGTATATTTGGGAAAAGTATTCAAACCTTGGTACTATGGAATCCAGTGATGAGCACGGGGAACCTTCGAAGTAAGCAAACAGAAAAGATAAGATAGACATTCAGAAATTGGGAAATAGAGCCAGTGAAAATATCATACTTGGAAGGGAATTAGTTCACCGAGCCGATCAACGTAGACAGATTGAAGAAATAGCTTGTCTGAGGAAGAGAAGGCTAAGCAGTCACCAAGAGAATTGACGGAAGACCTAACCCGACGGGATAGGAACATTCATGCATGCATACACGTAACGTATTTTGCATCCTTTCGTGTTTGTTCTGTTTTGTAGTAACAGGTTTCAAAGGAAAAAAAAAAGAAATAAAAAAAATGGCGCTAGAAGGCAAGCCAAACAGAAGCAGTAACAGTACAATGTCAGCAATCTTCAGGAACGAATCACATGGGCGAGGCCCATATCATCAGTATCAGTTTGGGATGAATCCCGAGGGTCGAGGCCCACATCAGTATCAGTCTGGGGGCGAGGCCCATATCGGTAGCAGTTAGGGCCGAGGCCCACTTCAGTGTCAGCATTGCCGGGTATGGCATTCTGGGGGCGAGGCCCACATTACATCAGATCAGTTTCTGCCGGGTATGGCATTCTGGGGGCGAGGCCCGCATCACATCAGTATCAGTCTGGGGGCGAGGCCCATATCGGTAGCAGTTAGGGCCGAGGCCCACTTCAGTGTCAGCATTACCGGGTATGGCATTCTGGGGGTGAGGCCCACATTACATCGGATCAGTTTCTGCCGGGTATGGCATTCTGGGGGCGAGGCCCGCATCACATCAGATCAGTTCTGCCGAGAATGGCACTCCGAGAATGGAGATATAATCCAAGAATGGAGCAGAGTTCAAGAATGAACAAGTCGGAAATGACACTCCGAGAATGGAGATATAATCCAAGAATGGAGCAGAGTTCAAGAATGAACAAGTCGGAAATGACACTCCGAGAATGGAGATATAATCCAAGAATGGAGTAGAGTTCAAGAATGAACAAGTCGGAAATGACACTCCGAGAATGGAGATATAGTCCGGGAATGGACGGTTCAAGAATGAACAAGCCGAGAATGGCAATCCAAGAATGGAACACAGTTCAAGAATGAACAGGCCGAGAATGGCACTCCAAGAATGGAAGAATGGTTCGGGAATGAACCACCTCACAGTAATGATTCGGGAATGGACCACCTTACAGTAACGGTTCGGGAATGAACCACCTCACAGGCACGGTTCGGGAATGAACCACCTCACAGTAACGGTTCGGGAATAGACCACCTTACAGTAACAGTTTGAGAATGAACCACCTCACAATCACGGTTCGGGAATGAACCACCTTACAGTAACGGTTCGGGAATGAACCACCTTACAGTAACAGTTCGAGAATGAACCACCTCACAATAATGGTTTGAGAATGGACCACCTTACAGTAATGGTTCGGGAATGGACCACCTCACAGCAACGGTTCGGGAATGGACCACATCACAGCACGGTTCGGGAATGAACCAGGGGTCGCAGCACCTCACCATCCAAATCAACTCAACTCAACACATGGTAAGTCAAGTGGCAGCTGGCGAGCCAGGCAAGTGAAAATGCATTGCATAAACTTTGATAGGATTGTCACTGTTGCACATTACACAAGTCCCATCAAAGTGGGGGCGACTGTAGGCACTGCATTTTTACATATTAGTCCCTATGATGAGTCTCATTTGGAGGCACTACCTTTTAAGTCACGGAAGTCACGAGAAACGGACGTCGGAAGGGGAAATTCAGAGTAAACAAGGTTCACTGTTTTCGTTCGTGCTGCGTTCGTTAATTCGTTCGAACTCCAAACAGATTGCGGGCGTTCGTGCCGCGTTCGAGGAAGCGTTCGAACGGTGTCGGTAATTCTGGTTTTGCTGCTAGCCTCACGTCAAGCCCAATTCGCCCAAGCCTTGGCCCACACGCCCAAGCCCATAAAACACATCCCAATTTAAA
Organism: Zanthoxylum bungeanum; assembly: GCA_019454045.1. Lineage (NCBI taxonomy): Eukaryota > Viridiplantae > Streptophyta > Magnoliopsida > Sapindales > Rutaceae > Zanthoxylum > Zanthoxylum bungeanum. The sequence goes on along the minus strand of SKCR01029458.1, from coordinate 37,306 downwards.
TAAATAAATATTAACTAAATAAGATAATGATTAAATTAATTAGATAATTAAATAAAACATATACTAAACATAAAATAAACAATTACCAACTTATACTAAAATTAAAATAAGATATGCCTAATTAAAATCAATCATAACCAATTAAAGCCAATCATATAGTTGACTTCCTAATCTAATATGACATCTACCAATTTAAAAATATCTTGTCCCCCCTCAATCTTATATATACCATTCCTATCATTCCTAATTTGGAAACCAAATCTCTTCCTTGTGAGACAAGGGCAACCCCTAGCTCTCTTCTATATAAACATGCACTAACCTAGCCAACCCCCGGCTCCCCACTCTCTCTAATACACGCCCAAGACATCAAGACACTCTCCATATCACACGTAAACTACAAAACACAAACAACACACACAACAACCCTTCCTTCACCAAATTAACGAGAACAACACACAGCAGCCCCCTAACCGTTGAAATCAGTCCATGACTGCACCGAAACTACCCCTGAAATCAGTCCCAAACAGCAGCCCAATACCTCCCCAAACACACCAAAACTGTAGCCTAAAAACACCAAAATAGCACCCAAAACAGTCCACCAAGAACATCAAAACAGTCCACCAAGAACATCAAAACAGTCCACTGAAACAGAAGAATAGGACCTGAAATAGTGAGCTGAAACGGCGAGCAGAAATACAGCGAAAATAATAGCAAAAGACGGAGAACGACGACTCAAAACAGTAAGTCAACGAACGAGAACAGTGAACCAGTGAACCAGAAGTGTTGCGGAGCATCCACCCGTCCGACAATCGTGTACCGTACATCCGAGAGGTGATTTAAAAGGTTAGACCTGAGGGCACCCTTTTTAGTTTATATTCATTTTTTTTATTATTGAATTCTATTCGCATGAGAGTCGTTTATGGATGCATGTTGTGGCTTGAATGAAATGGAAGAGTGTCGTCTCTTGTGGTATATAGGATGGAAACCCAGACGTAAATTCCGTAGCCGAATCCGAATGGACGGTAGTGCGGTCTGTACTTGGGATACAACTCCACGTACCACTTGAGTAAACGGCACCCTCTTTTGTTTTGTGTTGCTTTGGTTTATTTATTTTTCGTCACTTAAATTCTGCATGTTGCTTATTTATGCATTATGCGATCGAGCGCATGGGCTTAGTAAGTGGAATGAAAGATCCCATATGGGGAGGGGTTTAAAGCCCTTTACCACGATGCTTTGCCGCGCCGGTTGACGTGTGTTCGGTTGGATGTAAGATTTGTTCAATCGGGCATACTTAGTTTGATATGATTGTCTTTACGTTTGTATGCATGATGCGATCGAGCGCATGAGCTTAGTAAGTGGAATGAAAGATCCCCTATGGGGAGGGGTTTAAAGCCCTTTACCACGATGCTTTGCCGCGCCGGTTGACGTGTGTTTGGTTGGATGTAAGATGTGTTCAATCGGGCATACTTAGTTTGATATGATTGTCTTTATGTTTGTATGCATGATGTGATGCGACGCGCATGGGCTTAGTATGTTGGTCTAAAGGTCCTCTCTTTGAGAGATCAAGAGCCCCAAAAGACCACCTTTACGGCAGTACTTCGCCGCGCCCCTTTATTTTGTTGTTTATATATTGCGTCCCATTTCATGCATCAGGTTTGTTCCCGTTCGAACGCGTTTACGAACGCAACTCGAACGCGCATGCATTTTGCCTTATCATGTATCAGGTATCCTTTCCGTTCGAACGCGTTCACAAACGCCATACGAACATGAGCATTTTGTTTCATTTCTGTTCGAACGCGTTCACAAACGCCACATGAACGTGAGTATTATGTTTCATTTCCGTTCGAACGCGTTCAAAAACGCCATACGAACGTGAGCATTCTGTTTCATTTCCGTTCGAACGCGTTTACGAACGCTACTCGAACGAGAACCTTCTGTTTACCGTTCGAACGCATCTACGAACACTGCACGAACGCACACGGTAAAAAGATCCTCTTGCATCATATTACGACATGTCAATCTTAGCATATGGTTACCCCTTTGTATGCTATGCATTTGTATTACCTCTCTAGTTGTCTATTTCTGTTATGCGCCTACAATATTATTTGTCGTCATTTTGATTTCCTTTACATTACACGCAAATGTTACCATGACTGTTTGTGTTTATATTTACATGAATGATTGAATTCTTATGACGTTATGTGCTTGTTGTTGCAAAGGCCTACTTTTGAGCATGTGAATTTGGCAATAAGATTTGGTTTCATGTGTGTTAGATGTAAACTATACTTTTAAGCATGTGAATCTAGGATTGTGTTGCACTTGGAAATATATGTCATAGGCTTGGTTGGATTATTGCATAAATCTTTACATTACAAGTTGCATAAGTAAGGGACCATTCCGAACCCAATGGTTTGAGGTCTTCCCTTGCGAGGGGTGAGTGCGGCCTTAAATCTTTGTCCCGGTTCACACCGGGTGGCGACTCCCTTATTCTCCGGTTTAGTCCTCCGTTGGCTATTCCGTACTCCCAACTAGGCCCCCGAGCCTGGAACAGCATGCGTCGCCCAGATTCCTGTGTTTCCACAGTCAGCCATTGATACTCTTACTGGTGGTGGTGGAACATGAACTATGGGTTCTGCAGCTCTCGGCTCTGGGCCTAGTGGCTACTGCTGAGGGGTAATTAATTGGGCTAATGCTGCTACTGACTGCTGAATCTGTTGTAATCCCGTAACTACTAGGTCATTAGGTTGAGCCACTGGTGCTGCTCTACCCTCATCTACACCACTCTCATTAACAGACTCCACTCTCTGCCCCCTATCTGGCTCAGGGGGAGGTGTGACTGATCTCTGATCCAGATCTATGCCTTGAGGCACCCTACCACGCCTGGGTCTACCATTGACTCCGGTTCTTCCATTGGGTGGCTGGAATCTAAAAATTAAGAGAGCAGAGAATAGTCAATTACATTTAAAGGAATTATCACTAATCAGAATGAGACATACCTCGAGAGAAAGTTACTAGAGTAAACAACCTCTTATATAATAGTACCTTGGGTATACTACATATACAAGACACTGCTACTCCTTCACTGCAGTCACTGACTCCCTAGACCATGCTATGATACCATCTTTGTAACATCCCCAATACGGGAATGATACCGGCAGACAACATATCTCACTGTCACCTAAGCCTCTGGCTTATGCAATAGAACACTTAGTTTTATATTATTATTGCACAACCTTATAACAAGCCACACATGCAAACTTAAAAGTTTAAAGTAAACTTAAGTGCGAGATCATGAAACGAAATATATATTTATACATGTCTGAAAGTATATATAATATATATACATCATCAAATATATATATATATGATGCAACAAAATGATATCCCAGAGAACTACATTCTATGTGAATATAAATCTGGAAAGATGGACCCCAAGACTAGTGACTGCAACATAACACTTGTCCTCGAGCTGGGTCTCCAAAAATGGCACGTGGCTCACCAAAAGAAGAATCCTACAAAAGAACTGGGAAGTGGTGAGGGGGTGAGTCTTATGGAACCCAGTGAGTGGAGCTACAAAAACAAGAAACTGAATCAGTACAATTGTTTAAGGTCATTTAGTCTTAAAACGCTTATGAAATTCTTGGTTGAAAACTGGTTCTTTTCTTTTAAATTTAAGAAAAACTTTTTCTAAAATATTATATGTATAAATCTCTGGTACTGTAGAAAACCTGACGCATGGGGGCGTTACGTATCGTTGTCCCACATACGCCTAACTAGTGGTCTTGGGGCATTACGTATCGTCGTCCCCCAAGCCACTGAACTAGAGCCGATAGTGTTAATCCATGCTACTAACTGACCCTGAAACTAGGGTCTAGGGGCGTTACGTATCCCCGTCCCCCTAGCTCTGAACTACGTGTGCACACGTTCTCTGTCCGTCAATTCCATAAGTCAGAGCTGAGGTGGGGGTTTTCCCCATGCCTCGAAAAACATAAAAACTTATGCTTTTAAATCTTAAAATTTTCTAAAACTTTCTTACATAAGAAATAACTGATAATTCAATAAAACTAATGCCCTAATGCATTTTAAAAATAAATCTTGAAATAATTCTTCATCAATGACAAGTATATATAAATCAACTTGAAAGAAAAATCTCCTCTCACAGATTTGAAGTTCGGTAAACTTTGCTTCACGTCGCCGGGGGAGAACGCGGATTCTGTCGAGTATCTACTTGGAATAAACTAGGTTAGAATCATAAGTTATAAAATATGGTTCGAAATTAAATTAAGTTCCTTAATCTAGTTGAATTATTCCCTTTTAATTGTTGTTTAAAGTGCTTTAATCTTGATACGGGTCCCTTAAAATATCTTCTATCCATTGAATGAAGAGTAAAATAAAATTTTAAACCTTTACTAACGCGCCGCGCCTTCAGAAAAAAATATTCTGATTTTAGGTACGCGTCGCGACGCCGGCCCAGCCGCGATGCGACACAACCTCATTAAATAAATCCAGGCTTCTGCCTCATGTGCGTCGTGACGTGAAGCTTGGCGGGTCGCGACGTGTCACCGTTTCCAAGACCAGGTTTTGTTTCTTCCATGGTTAATCCTAAATCTATTTCCACACAATCACAAGCAAATACAACATCTTCAACATATCCTAATCATCAAATTACACTCCCAACATCTCATCTCCACCAAAATCCCATCATTCTTTCTTAATGCTTTAATTAAAATAAGACATAAAAAATTTCCCACACATCAACTCCACACAAAACTATCCCAACTACATTATCCTCAAGTCAACAACATTCTACAACCATCAAATTATCAAAACTTAAAGTTTGGGTCAAGTGTTTCTTACCTCTATTCAACTTCCCTCTTCACTAATAATGCCCTTTGATCTTATTTTTCTTCTTCTTGAATGGATTACCCTTGTTGAGCTTAAGAAAAATTGCTAAGAAAATGCAAACTTTCTCTTCCTTTTCTCACTCCATTCTCACGGCCATAGTCCAAAAGAAATGAAAGACTTTTTTTTTTAATTTCCTCATAATTTGCTAAGCAAAATTCTAGAAAATTCTATTGCAATAATTTGTTGGGCTTGGGCTTTCTTTATTTTCTTTCTTTTAATTTTGTTGGGCCTTGCTAATAAACAAAGGAAAATTTGGGCTAAAATTAAATCAAATTAAGTTAGACTCACTTAGGCCCATATGTCTCTAAGTCGATCTCAGAAATTATTTATTAGTTCCTGAAAAGAAAATCCCTTGCGTCCCCTAGTCGAACTAAAAAAATATTTGGGGCCGTTCCAATGCATTATTCATTTATCAAAGTGTTTTTTTTTAATATAGCATATTGTAAATTATCTTGTTTACCCTAGATTGCTCATGTGCCTTCAGATTTAGTGTATGAGTGTCATACATAAGATGATTTAAGTCTAAAGTTAGTAATCTAAAATAGTCCATAGAGAGCAAACAAAGTAGGTACTTTGTTTGTGGTTTATCTATAGCTGCGGTCCATTATATAATTGTATGGAGAACTTGATCCGAGATCGTCCATGTGGAGACATGAGAATGAAGACACCTGGTATGATGTGATCATATATGACTGGACCTAGATAGAAATGAGTTTCTTATAATATCCGTTAAATAAAGAAATTCATTTTCAATCTACAAGATGGTCATATATAGATTGATCTTAATCCTGAGTGTACTACGAACTCCTGCATGGCATGCTATGTCCTTTGATTTAAAAAAGGTGAGGTTGGTGTAGTAATCCCGACCAATAGCTATGTACTTTGGGGGACATGGTTTTGTGTGTAACTGTGGACGTTTTACATAGATATGAAGTTTACCCATTCTTGCGAGAAGTAGACAAGTATCTTCCTTAAAGGTTGATTCGGTACTTGAATGGTTAGAGTGCTCAAGTCTTTCTATTACGAATAGAAAGATTAACATTCATAATGGTTATGAATAAATCGTTCATTAGAGAATCAATGGTACTTAAGGTAAAAAATAATTAGAGGGATATAACAAATATTATGACCCGGCTCTAATTACGAGATACTCGTGAAGGGCCAATCAGTATGTAATAACTATATCGATGGACACTGACGTGGTTCAGCTTAATTTATCTATCTACGGCAACGACAATGTAGTTTCGGGTTTTTAGTGGAATAACCTGGAGTTGATAATTCAGAATATTTAATTAAAAGCTTAATTAAAATTCCGGGATTATTGGAGCTCGGAACCGTAGGTCCATTTGGTCCTCATACTAGCTCGATATACTATAGCAGATTAAATATAATTGGATAGTCCAATTATATACTCACATATGAAAATACTATTAATATGATTAATAATATTGTTTTGTCACACTTTAAATGATATGTTAAATTTAATATATAGTTTTTACAATTATATGATAATTAAACACATGGTTTTTAATTATATATGATATAATTAAGTAAAAGTTAAATTTGTAATTTCCAAATTTGGGTTTTGGAAAATTTGGAAGTTATATTTTTTTTAAAAGGTGTTAACCTTTTATTTTTGTAACATCTTTTCCATTATGGAAAGTTAATATTGATGTTACAAAAATTTTCAATTTTGATATGCCTTGGCCGAATTTTGGTGAGTGGGGGAGAGGAATGGTTTGTTTTGTTTTGGAAACAATAACCCTAGGTATAAAAAGGATTTTCTTTTTCTTTTTTGCTTAAGCCTTTCATTCTAACCCTGGCCACCTTTCTTGTTCTTCAAACTCTCTCAAGTGTTGAGAAAAACAAAAGTAAGAATAAAAGAAAATTAAAAGAAAACCTTGTGTGACTTTAATCTCTAAAGTGTTTAGGGATTAGTTTTGTGAGTCTAGCCTACACTAGTTTCAATTGGTGAAGAGATATAGCATGGAAGGCTATTTGGTGTCAAACCAAATTCTTTACCTTCATCTTCCAAACACATCACACATCAGTGAGCAATTTTCTGCTCACTGACTCACACCCAACGAGTGTTTTGGGGCTCAATTTGATTTGTTTTCAATCCAGAATTTTTAGAGAACATTAAGGGGTGTTTTGGGGCTGTGTTGGGGTTGATTTTTACAGAAAAATCAGACCTAAAATTGAGAGGGAACTGAACCAAATAGGGCCTGATTTGGGCAGTGAGCTGGGCGCGTTTCAGGTCCAAAACAGTCCAAATTTTCATTGCAGTTATGGGGCTGAAATTTTATCCAAAACAGTAGAAACATTTCAATGGTGGAGCTGGTCAGATTCGACCTTAAGGAGAGAAGGGCAGAAAATTTTCTAGTCCGATCCCGGGTGCCGTGTTTCCGTTACGTTAGGAAAATGGTTCCTACAATTGGCATCAAGAGCGAGGTTGAAAAATGTTCTTAACCCTTCTCTTTTTAATTTAAAGTTACTTTATTTATTTATTTATTTAAATAATTAAATGCATGTTTAGATGAGTAGACATAAAATAGTATTCATGAGATGAATAGTTTTGTTATTTCCTGTGATGAATGGATTTTGCATTGGTCGTAAATTTTTCCAATTCTTATTTTTCTGTTGGTTTTGATTTGGGATGTAAGGCCATAAGGCCATTGTTTACAAGTTTTATAATTTAATTTTCCTATGTAAAAATATAATTGTTGTAATTTGGAGCACTGAAGTCGCAAAAGGAGCCAACACCACCTTGGAGCGAGATTTGAAGACCAATGGATGCCTTGAGAATTTTATGTACTAATTAGATTAGTATAGGAAAAATAAGTGCCCGGTGAATGCAAAATATTTTTTTTATATTGTATGTATGTTTTATTCAAAATGTTTGAATAACATGTCATATAGCTTAGTGTGCCTACTCTTGGATTTCAAATGCCATAACATGTTTTGGATGCATATATATTCTAGACATGAAATATGAATTTATGTGTTGTAAAGTGGTTAAATTAGAATATGCTATACATGGAAAATGATTAATTGGATTAATTTATTTTATAGTTTAAAATTTGAAATTCTAATATAATGGGCTTAATTAGTGCATCATTAATTCCATTGGTATATAGGATGAAAATCCGGACATAAATTCCATAGCCGATTCCGAATGGACGGTAATGTGGTCTGCACTCGGGATACAACTCCACGTACTATTGGATTTTATAACGCACTAAGATTTATTAAATGGTTTAATTAAAATTTGACACTTTAGAATTTTGAAATTTTAAACTTGTTAGTGTTCTAGTATTTTAGGAGTTAAAATATAATAGGTTACTAAAACTAGATCAATTAAATTAGTTTAATTGAGTACAATAATTAGTAGAGATTAATAGATATTAGTGAGTTAAATTTTAAGAGTTAAATTTGGTAAAGTCCATAATAATATACTAGTGCAAATAAGAGTTATGATTTAGCCGCCATAAATTTATTCACACTAGTAAATTAAAATATTAGATATTTTAAAATAGAAACCTTATTTTAAAATAGTAAGTATGAGAGGGATATATGATAATATATCCCGCAATCTCCGTTGTTAGTCAAAAAACGTGAGATTCAAAAGGCGCATCGAGATGAATTTGTTTTCGTCTCCCTACGGATGGTGTCCATTTTGGGTCAATATCAAGTTTGGATTCCGAGAGGATAGAGACTCTAGATGTCTCTGGTGAACTGACCTACCCTACGACGACACTTCACTAGTTAAGTCCAAGGATTCCGAAACGACAGGTCACACTCACAAAAGAATGATTAAATGTTAATCAAAATTCATTGATCAAATCAAACGGTGGTTGGTTAATATATGAATAAGAGTTATTCCCGTATATATTAATCAGTTGAGATTCTCTCGATCTATCATGCAAATACTTGACCTACCTACAACACTTATTTGTGGGATGATAGATTTCTGTGGCATTGTAATTCTCTTAGGTTTCTAATTCATTATTCATTATTCATGATTCATGCATCATGTTTAATTTTATGCCAAAATTATTTGATAATATTAATATGCGTCGAATGAATATTAAATGCATGTTTATTTTATTTTTCAGCCATGGTTTCTCCAATTATTTCCATTCTCTCTAATGATAAGTTAACCGGAGAAAACTATGTTAAATGGAAAAGTAACATGAACGCTATCCTTGTCTGTGAGGACCTAAAGTTTTTCCTAACAGAGGAGTGTTTTTCCGAACTGGCCAAAAATGAAGGCCAAGCTGTGTGCGACGCCTACCAAAAATGGGCCGCGGCTAATAAGAAAGCCCGCTGCTACTTGCTAGTAGAGATGTCCGAGATTCTTGCTGCAAAGCATGAGCCTATGGCTACAACATCTCAGATGATGGAGTCATTGCTCAATGTTCCGGCAATCTTCGGAGCGTTAATGTCATGAGGCCATGGTCTCAGCGATGACTGCTAGGATGAAGGATGAGACATCAGTCCGAGAGCACGTCTTAAGGATGATGACCTACCTCAATATAGTTGAAACCCATGGAACTCGTATTGACGAGTGTAGTCAGGTGACCATGATTATGGAAACTCTTCTGAAGAGTTTCCTGCAGTTTAAAAGCAACTATGTTATGAACAAGTTGACTTTTACTTTGACCTGTTGGGGTTTTCTCAAGGCATGGCGGAAGAGCTCTGTTCAGCGAAATCGTAACTTTAAAAAACTTTTAAACTTACCGAATAAATTATTTAATATCCCATATGAATAATTCATTCATATTTCACCTAAACATATTTATTCGATATCAAATAATGATATAAATAATTTAGAAACACTATGAAATTTTTACGAAAACGTTTTTCAGCAAAATAGCATAAAATGTGTTTTTATCCGAACCGACCAACCAATACACAAGGGGGTTGCCCTGCTAAGCCCCAATAGTACTTGGACAGTTCATGGGCTGCCCAAACAGTGACCAATTCACTATTTGGACAGCGGACACCCAGTAAGCCTGAAACTCACCCGGTATGCCGTTTTTCGCCATTTTCGTATATTTTCAATCCGAAACACTTTCCGGTAATTATTCCAATGCCCAATACACATCCAATATATTTAAATAATATATTTTTCATCACGAAAATTCTAGAATTTCCAGATCTGATCTGGGTTCCAAAAATATCATTTTTCATGCTTTAAATACAATTTTCTCAATATTAATCATATTAAATTTTACACCAATGAAGAACTCAAGAAAAATTATAGGAGTTATAAGAGTGGTCATAACACTCTAGAATGGTAACAAGTCATCAAATGACAAAATTGAACTAATATTATTCAATCTAACTTCACACATGCATCTAGCCTTCAAATCCATCCTCCAAATCAAAAAGCCCCAAAATCCATGAAATAAAGAAACCCTAGAACTATTCTAGATTCTCAAAAAAAGAAACAAACTTTCTAAGCTTAAGAATATTGAAGATTACCTCAAAATCTCTTAATTTCCTTAAGCTTTCTTCTTGATTTCATCACTTTCTCTCAAGTTTCTTCAAGAAAAATTTTGGGAGCTTTCATGGAGGTGTATTTTCGACCAAGGGAAGCTTAGGAAAGAGAAAAAAAAATTCACTTTATATACAAGACTTAACCTAACTTGGAGGTAATTTGGTCATTTTGGTTCATTTAATCACATTTAATGAATTCAAATTCAATTTGAATTCTTAAAGCTTAAAAAATCATGCCACTTGTTACCAATGATAATAAAACATATGTAATAATAATTACTACAAATGAATTATTATTTAATATAATTAAACATTAAGTTTAAAGTAGACAAAATCAAATTGAATACTTCAACCTTAAAGTTTAATATTATTAGTAACCAATAATAATGAAACATATTACATAACAATTATGTAATATATATTATTTAATTATCTAAATATTTAATATTTAAATATCTAAATAATTAATTAATATAATTCTTAGTATATATATGTATTTTTAATTTACACTAAATAACAAAATACATATATCAATGGCATGTGTCAAAATTTCATTTGACAAATAATTAATATGTATCTAATCAAATTTTGTGTCAAATACAAATACATATTAATTATTAATTGAAAAAAAATCCCCTAATGCATGTATTTTCGTTTAACCATTTAAACGATTCGAATTAACTCATTTAATAAGGTGAAGTATTATGAATAATCTGTATTATTCATAACGTGTTGCCCAAGTGCTCAACGAGTACACTTTATATTGTGGGACTCTCTAAGTTTAGGTTTATCCATCACATAATCAAATTTCGTGTCCATAATTCACCCACTCGTAAATTATGACAACCACGGATAATCTCGCTAAACTATGCAAGTCGGGGTCATTGCATACGTATGATCCATCCGTCACAGACTATCAATATTATACCAGTGATATAGATAGGAATGTCAAATCCCTAAGGTATAATATAGTTGACTTTCAAATTTATGATCTCTAAATAACACTCGGAATTCGCTTCCGAAGTATACCACGATCATGGATTTACTAGATCGCAAACACGTATAAAATACTTATGCCATGTACACATGACTGACGGATTCTATCTGATACTCACAAAATATCATGAGCATCAGTCCACACCTAACGTACAGGCAGAAGTCTGATCTGAATAGATCGGTGACGTGACTGTTAGGGCAGTTGTGGAACCCCTAGAATTGGATCGGTACCCTGATATACCGCAAGGGATAATAACACGCATAAACATTAATGCAATGTGAATAAATAAAAAATAGACATGAAATAATATAATAATGCATATGCGGATAATCACCAACATGGACAAAAAAAATAAAGGCTAAATAATAAAATAACAATAAATAGATGAAAAAGATAAATAACAAGCTAAATGCGAAATAATAAAATAAAGATGAATAAATAAATAAAAAAGATAAATAATGGAATGCCAAAGAAAGAAAAATAATGTGACCAGAAATTTGGCCGTCTTTGATGTAGGACTTTACATACCCGGCTGGACGTATTTCACGTCCAGCCAGACACGCAACGTCCGGAACTACAAAATAAATATGGTAAGGGTGCCTTTAGGTCTTACGTTTTAAGTTGCTTTCTCGGAAGTGCGTTAGGCCGTCACCGGAAGAATTGAAGCTTGGTTTTAAGGTTTCTGTTTCTAGTTCGCTATTTGCTGTTTCTGGTTGCTGGTTTACTATTTTCTGGTTTTTATTTTTTCTGTTTCGCTGGTTGCTATTTTTACTGTTTTCTGGTTGCTATTTTTACTGTTTCGCTGGTTGCTATTTTTGCTGTTTCTCTGGTTGCTGTTTTTTTATTGTTTTTTGGTTGCTGTTTTGGTTGTTTTTTTGGGGGTGTTTTTGGTTGTTTTTGGCTGCTGTTTTTAGTGATTTTGGCTGTTGTTTTGGGTGATTTTTGGCTGTTGTTTTTGGTTGTATTTGCTGGCGGTTTTTCTTTTATTTTTCGATGGTTTTGGCACTATTTTTGTGTTGTTTTTTGGCATGTTTTTCGGTGATTTTGGGGCTGTTTCTTTCGGTCTTTTGCTGGTTTTGGTGCTGGCTGGTTGTGTTTCTTTATTCGGTTTTCTTGGTGGCTGTTTGTGTTTCGGTTGTTGGCTGTTTTGTGTTTCTGTGTTTCTTTTTTGTTTCACGATTTTGGCTAGGGTTTTTTTTAGTGATATGGCTGTTTTTTGTGTGTTGTTGTTTCGGTCAAAGAAGAAGAATGGGTCTTTAAGGTTTTTTTTGGTGGTTCACGTCAAAGAAGAATAAGAAGAAGTAGGGTTTTCTTTGGTTGATGTTTCCATCCAAGGGTTAAGAAATAGAGCCTCCCCCTAGTGATGATTTGGTGTCCCTTTTATAATGTTTCCAAATGATCTCCAAATAGGGAAATAAATCACATTGATTTGGGGAATATATTATTTTGGGATACAATCTCATATATTTGGTGATGAGAATATCCCAAATCTTGTTAAATTGGATGGGATCCCCAAAATCTCACTAAATTGGAAAATGTTGATGAGGGAATTTGCATATGTGAATTGCATGGGATTTCAAATCTTTGTTAAATTGGAAAGTGTTGATGAGGGAATTTGCACATGTGAATTGCATGTGATTTTCTTTATTTAGGAAGATTTGGGCGTGCATGGGAGGTTTTCATGGGCCTATGGGCGTGTGCATGGTGGGTTACATGAGCTTTGGGCCGTGTGGATGGGTTGAATGGGTTAATGGGCCGATTGTGTGGGTTGCAGGGTAATGGGCCAGTTGCAGGTGTTTGGGGATTGTCCGAGGCTAAGGTTTGAAGCAGAAACTGACTGAGCGAATCCGAGGCTGGCTGGTGAGTCCGATCCCGATGAGGTGCTAATTTTTAGAGGTTTTCATTCCTTCCGGCTTTCATTTTTTACAACTTCCGTAACTTTTCAGGTAGTGCCTCCATACGAGGCTCGTCATCGGGCTCATGCAAAAATACAATGTCTAGAATTCTGAGGTCAATATGTGATATGATGATATTGTACCTCGATGTACGAGTTATTGTCAAAGGATGGTGGATATATATACCCCATACACACTTATATATGCCGATATGACTATATTTTGAATAAGCATGTGATTTAATGTTATCATTTTGTAAATTATAAGTTATTTATCAATGGAGGATGGATTTGATATGTGTTGCATGATGTGCTTGACATGTGGATGAATACTCTTATTTATCTGTTTTTCGAAAAATTATTCTGAGAAGTTTGTTTATAAAGAATTTTACTTTTGAACAAAATATATATGATTTCACTTTTGATACAATATGATATGTTTCTGCGATGATATGCATATTATATTTTATTGTTTTATGTTTTTGAAACCACTGTGGTGCCTATATAGGGTTTTGTCAAGCTATAGTAGACGGTCACATTACCCTCTGTCGACATGGTTCTGTTTCGGACAATGTCTGGTCTGTGCGCACGACCCAAGCATTGGACAACTGATATTTTCGTCCAGCTGACTTGGTTCCTGAATGTCTAATACAGGTTTATGATGACATCGATTTTGAAATTTTATTTCGATCACAAATATCAATTTTATGATATATTATGGAAACCTTGTTTTATAGTTTTTCTGAAAAAGCACTTTGAAAAGTTTGTTCTCAAAAGATTCTTTTTTAAAAGAGATATATCTTAAACGCATTGGATTTCGCTTATGATATGATATGTTTTCACCACAGCGTCTGTACTATATTTTACTTGTTTTAATGATTTTTACCCATTGTGGTGGCTGTATAGGGTTATGTCTATCTGAAAATGACCGACCTGTTACCCTCTGTCGATATGGTCATGATCTCATATATTGTCCGGTCTATGTGTGTGAGTCAGAAAATGAATGCTTGATTAGTTTTGATGATTTCGATTTTTGAAACTTGATTTAAATATATGGAAATTTTTATTTTTAGAAAGATTTGTTTTGAATAAGTTTGGTTTTAAATCGGTTACCTTATGTTTTGGCTTGATGATGCGTGAGATTGACTGTATGAAATATGTATTTTGATTTTCGATTATGATGATTGCATGGAATTTGTATTATGATTTTCGTTCTGATGGCGGAATCAGATTGATTGTATGTAATCTGTATTATGTTTTCCGTTTATGATAATGGATAGTATTGACTGTGTAAACTATATTATGTTTTCCATTTCCAATAATGGATAATACTGACTGTGTGGTATTTGTAATAGTAATGTGTGTGTGTTCAGTTTGGTTGGTGATTTGGTTCGTGTCTTAGTAGTTTTGGTTTAGGTGTCCATTCGGACGAAATTCATCTCATACCTATTCTAAAATAGGTAATGAGTCTCGTACGAGCTTTGTTTGATCATGTCGGTATGCGTAAGTATATTTTGGATGTTTCTCTCATATTTTCTGATATATATCTATATATATATATATATATATATATATATTATATATATATATCTATATATATATATATATATATTAGTATATCCTTAATCAGTTTGATATTGACGATTATGGTACGATTGTTACGTAGAAGATTTGGAAACCTGTATAAGTTATGTTTTTGAGTTGATATATGTTTGTATGTAATTTGGGTTTTGAATGTTCGAAGAGTTTGCATCTAAAATTTCTAATTCGTATCAGGTATGCCTCATGAACTCGTTTTTCAGATCGATATACACATAGGTAATTTCATAGGACTTTGTATGTGGATAGTATAAGGAATATGACGAAGATTGAAAGAGTTTTAGTACAATATGTTAAAGGCTTTCTAACAACTTATATTTATATGATTATATATATATGATTATATATATATATATATATATATATGTGTGGTGTTGTGTGTGTGTGTGTGTGTGTGTGTGTGTGTGTGTGTGTGTGTGTGTGTGTGTGTGTGTGTGTGTGTGTGTGTGTGTGTGTGTGTGTGTGTGTACTATTATCACTGTTATTCTCGCCTTTTATGGTATGAGCGTTGTTATTTACTGAGTTTTACAACTCACACCAAATCAGTTTGCTGGTTGTGCAAGTTAACAACCAGATCGGTAAGCTACACAAGTATTTGGAAAGTCATGCTCGAGACAACATAATCATTCAAGTTACAGTCACTTACTCTATGGACTAATTTTTCCCAGAAAGTTGCTCCCAGATGACAGAAACAACATGTCATTTGCCTTCTTTATTATCGGATGACCTGTCGTCCGTCTTTAATGGTTAAAGAAGAGAAAAATCGTATGATATGTCATACGCTAAGCGCATCAATGGAGTCATGTCGATTGAAAGTTGGGAGAAGTCGATTTTCCAGAGGCAACTGACATGCCGATTATATTTAATTTATATAACTGACATATTGTACATGTAAACAACAGTAAGATAACATGTTGTCTAATTTGTGTAACTTGCACACGCATGTGGAACACGTGGCTACATGTGAAACATGTGTGCCATGCGAGCGTGGTTGCACGTGTTGATTCATGTCTGCATTGGTTTTTTGGTAATTCTGATCCGTCATGATTGAATGTCTAAATCTTTTATACATAGTGTTCTCACCATTATAATCCGCAATAATTCATCACATAAACTTTGTGTTTATTTACTTTATTGAATATTTTTGTGATATTTACTATTATCAATGTCACTTTGTGTTTTCATTACACTGATTTTTCTTCTATTTATTATAGGAAACTCATGGTGAGACATCGAAAAACTGCAAGAAGGGTTATGACGTCCGAGAAGAGAGAAAGGAAAAAGACATGTTGTTTGAATTAGATAGTTGTCACATGAGTGAAATCGATGATATGACTTCTTATATCAATAAATTCAATAATATGTTAAAAAAGTAAATCTAGAAAGGTAATTAGATAGGACAACCTAATAGACTCAGAATACTATGTAACACTCTCCCCGAGATATGACAAATACGGTTTACTGATATTTGGAAGTCATTAATACAGACAGAAGAACTAAGTGTTAGTATAATGTTGCTATAGAGAGGTTGACAATTGAACATGTCAGACATAAAGCGAAAAATATGATAATTCTCTTGATATCCCAAAGTTATCGTTGACATCCTAGATTTGTCATAAGATTTCCATAGTTGCCAAAGATCCAGTATGAATTACCTCTGAAGTTTAATGATTCGTTCCCTAAGACTGATTTTACGGGACGTTAGCACTGGAAAAATTATAAGTGTTAGATATTAATTTTCTTTAAAACACTATTGTTGCTGCTTATATATATATTTATATATATATATATTTATATATATATATATATATATATATCATTGCATTTAGACATTACTTTAATTTATTTATGAATGATGTTCTATTTTAAATTTAATTTTTGTAATTAATTGCATAATGAAATATGCACTGATTGTCGAATGATAAACAAGTTCTAAAATATTTATATAATTTTTTTGAACATGACTTTACATGATTAATTATGTTGATAATAAAGTATTGGGTTCCTGGATGATAATTGGTCACAAAGTGACTTTTTTACTCTAAATCTATTGTGAAATTTTATTGACAAAGTGATTACCTGTAAAGCCAAAGTATTAATAGTTATGCATGAATGTCTGTAGAAAACTTTGTGTTTTGAAATGACTTCCGCATCAAATAATACTAACGTTGAACTCAACAAGGGTGATAACCTGAATGGAGATAATTTTGAAATCTGGAATATGAAAATCCAGTTTGTGCTAAAAGAACAAGAGATTCTTGAGGCCCTGACAATGAACATGGATGAACCTGAAGGGCACCATGGACCAACACAGACGAGACTGTGAGGCTTATGAAACCTGGAAGAAGAAGAACTCCACTACTTGCATTACGTTGCTAAACAGCATAAATAATGACATCATGAAAGAGTTCAGAAA
Organism: Zanthoxylum bungeanum; assembly: GCA_019454045.1. Taxonomy (NCBI): domain Eukaryota; kingdom Viridiplantae; phylum Streptophyta; class Magnoliopsida; order Sapindales; family Rutaceae; genus Zanthoxylum; species Zanthoxylum bungeanum. The sequence goes on along the minus strand of SKCR01029458.1, from coordinate 19,993 downwards.
CTATGACATGGCCAAGGACATGTGGTCCACATTGGGGAGTAGTTTGGCAGTACGTCAATAACTAAACGTAAGTCACTCACGATTAAGTTGACACATACAAGAAACGTCTTGAGTTCACTCTGACAAAGCATTTAAGGTAAATATCGAACATGACTACTGAACTGGCAGATGTTGGGTATGTTCTTATAGATGAACAACAAGTCCAAACAGTCATGTGTTCTCTTCCAAATAGCTAGGAGTACATGAAGATACATTTGACCCATAATGAAAACATCAAAATTTTAGATGATGCTAAATGCCACCTGGAATTGGAGAGTGGCCGCTAAATCAAATGTTGATCTGTACATGATTGGAACCAATAAAAATAGGGGTTCTGGGAAGGAAAAAAGTTTCAGGGTGATGGGTCTCAGTCCGAAAAAGAACAAGATTCTTCCAAGTCGGGAAAGAAACATAAGTCTAATTAATATGGGAAAGGAAAGAGTTATCCATAGAAGAAAAAAATGACAAAAGATAAGTGTTATAACTGTGGTAAGAGAGGTAATTTTGCTCATGACTGTACTGAGTAGGGGTGGGCAAAAAAATCGATCGAACCGAATCAAAACGCAAACCGAACCAAACCGAAGCGAATTTACAGTTTTTTTTCTAACGGTTCGGTTTGCGGTTCAGATTGGCACACCCCAAACGGTTTACGGTTCGGTTCAAGAGCTAATCCAAACTGCACCTGTTAAACCGAACCGAACCGTTATAATTAAAAAAATTATATATTTTTATAAAAAAATTTATATTTATATTTATATTTTTCTTTTAATTTTCTTTTATGTTTTCTTTTTATTAGTATGTTAATACTTTTATTCTTAAAGTTTTTATTTTATGGTAGCATCATTATTCTTGAAAGTAAGATGTTGGATTTGTCTCTTAATTAGAACGATGGTAGCATCATTATTCAAGGTAATTTTTAAAAAATACAAGAAATAATTGTGCCTCATTTTTCAATCCTTAATGGAGTGCATGTGTTCCCTGGAGTCACATCTTACACCCTAGCACTTCACACTATTTGTTGGATAGACTAGTTTTTTTTTTTTTTTTTTTATCTTCACTTAAGTGGATGAAAATTTGTTTTAAATATAATAATCCGTAAACCGAACCGAACCAATCTGTAAACCGATGGTTTAAAAAAATTTCAATCCGAACCAAATCTTTATTTAATGGTTTGTTCTCCTGATCTTCTAGGGCGATAGCAATCTGATTGTACCCCGAGTATCCATCCAGAAAGCAATAGTACTCATGTCCCGCCAGTCTGTCTAGTATCTGATCAATGAATGGCAGCGGAAAATGGTTCTTCCTTGTTGCTTTGTTCAGCTTTCGATATTCCATGCATACTCTCCATCCAGTCACTGTTCTTGTTGGAATCAACTCGTTCTTTTCATTTGTGACTATAGTAATTCCCTCTTTCTTTGGTACACACTGCATATGACTCACCCAACTGCTGTCTGAGATGGCGTAAATGATGCCAGCATCTAACCATTTGATGATTTCTTTCTTCACGACTTCCTTCATGATTGGATTGAGTCTCCGTTGATGCTCCACTGTGGGTTTGTACTCATCGTTCATCAGAATTTTATGCATGCAAAATGATGGACTAATGCCTCGAATGTCTACTATAGTCCAGCCAATGGCTCTCTTGTGTTCTCGTAACACTCTCAGCAACTTTTCTTCCTGCTCCAATGTTAGAGAAGAAGAAATAATAACAGTTAATTCAGAAGAGTTTCCAAGAAATGCATACCTGAGATGGCTCGGCAGTAACTTCAGCTCCAACTATGGGGGTTCTTCAATTGAGGGCTTGATTCGATCTTTCTTCGGAAGTTCCAGACTTTCAATTGGTGGTGTTGATTTGAATCGGAATGGTTTGTCAAGGTAGTTGATACATTCCAGGATTTCAGCATCTAGCTCGTTGTCAGTCATGTTGGTGATGCAAGCTTCAAGTGTATCCGTGGGATTTGGCTCAGTATCCTGAACGATACTATCAACAACATCAACTCTGAAACATTCTTCTTCTTTTTCATCGCTCGAGAATTTCATGGCTTTGAAAACATTAAAGGTAACTTCTTGGTCTTGAACTTTCATGGTTAGTTCTCATTTTTATACATCAATAACAGTTCGTCCTGTAGCCAAGAATGGTCTCCCAAGGATGATAGATACATCTTTGTCTTCCTCTATGTCAAGGATGATGAAATCTGCTGGGAGAATGAGTTTGTCAACTTTGACCAGCACATCTTCAACAACACCTCTTGGAAATATGGGCGTTTGATCAGCAAGTTGCAAAGAGACTGAGGTAGGCATTGCTTCTCCAATTTGTAGTTTTTTGTAAATAGAAAAAGACATCAAGTTAACACTAATACCTAAGTCACATAAAGCCTTACCGATATAATATTCTCCAATGGTGCATGAGACAATGAAACTGCCATGATCTTTCAACTTCGGGGGAAGTTTTCTCTGAATGATGGCACTGCATTCTTCCGTTAATGCTACTGTCTCGTAGTCTCCCAATCTTCGTTTTCGTGAAAGAATATATTTCATGAATTTGACATAACAGGGCATTTCTTCCAAGGCTTCTGCAAATGGGATGTTGATATGCAACTTTTTGAATACCTCTAGGAAACGAGCAAACTGCTTGTCCAGTTTTTTTTTCTGGAGACGCTGTGGAAAATGTGGAGGTAGAGTGATTCTTTCTAGTTCTTTTTCCTTTGTTTCTTTTTCCTTCATCTGTTGCTCTGCTTCTTTTGGAATTTCTTCAATGGATGCCTTGATTCCAACATCTTTGTTGATTTCAGTACCGCTTTTCAAGGTAATGGCTTGACATTGCTCCTTCCCTCGGTTTCTTTGATTTGGTTATATATTGCTGGGAAGATTTCCTGGCGGTCTATAACTCTGAGCATTGGCCAGTTGTCCAATTTGATTCTCCAATACTTTGATAGAGGCAAATTGACTTTGAAAAATAGCATCATATGCTGCTTGTTGCTTTTTGAACATCTCTGCAATCCATTCTTTCATTTCTAGTTCTTTTTCATGCTCCTAGCCTTTGTTCTGTTGCTGGAATCCGGGTGGTGGATAGTTTTTCTGCCCTGAATTATTGCTCCATGAAAAATTGGGATGATTCCTCCACCCTGGGTTGTAGGTGTTGGAATATGGATTGTTCCCATGTCTGTTGAAATTGTTGACATAATTCACCGTTTCTTCAGGTTGGGTTGGTTCTGGTGCTCCTCCATATGGTGAACTTGTGGATCCAATATTGCCTTGCATGCTGAGATTTTCCATGAATTTGCATATCTGATCCAGCTTGGCACTGACTGCTGTATTTGCTCCAACTTCATAAATTCCTGCAATTCTATGGATCATGCTCATTTCTATTAGCCATAAAGAGTTGTTGTTGGCCATTTCTTCGATTAGGTCTCAGGCTTGATCTTCTTCTTTTGCCATCAAAGCTCCTCCAGCAGCAGCATCAATTGTGGTTCTCATCAATCCAGAAAGTCCATTATAGAAGTTTAGACTTGAAGCCATTTTGGAATCTCATGGTGAGGACATTTCCGGAGCAAATCTTTGTACCTTTCCCAAGTTTCGTAGAGAGTTTCCGAGTCAAGTTGTACAAAAGATGTGATGTCATTCCTCAGTTTTGCTGTTCTGGCTGGTGGAAAGTACTTTGCAAGGAATTTAGTGGCTAGAGTGTTCCAAGTTGTGATGGAACCTGCCGGTAGTGAATATAGCCATGCCTTAGCTCTGTCTTTCAAGGAATATGGAAAAACCCGCAGTCTCATTGCTTCTTCAGCTCCTCGGTTGTAATTGAAAGTACCGCAAACTTCCAGGAAATTACTGATGTGGGCATTAGGATCTTCAAATGCATTCCCCCCAAACTGAACTGACTGCTGAATCATCTGAATGCATGTTTTGATGTCACACGCATTTGCTGGTAAGTGAGGAAGTACAATACAGGAAATGAAGCCGTCAACCACCAGAATGGTTCTGTCTCGAATGGGAATTGGTGGTGCAACTTCTAAAGGTTCAGGTTCCATGTTGACTAAAGCTTCTTGGCCTTCACGCCTTTCCCTTCTCAACTGTCTAATGGTTCTTTCAATCTTTGGGTCAAGCGGTATCATTATTTGTCCATAAAGGCGGTAATTACCAACCAACCAACCAGGCGGTATCCATGCTTAGTCAGGTTAAAACCAGTTTATAATTGATTACCAACCGACCAAATAGCGGTATCATTGTTAAGTCAAATTTTAAATAGTGAATATATTATAATTAAGGGAGATTAATCTAAATAGCAGTAATAAAAGTTTTACCTTTCACCCTAGCAGTGGGAAATTACCTCCCCATTGCTGAATAGTAAAAACTGAAAAAGTAATGAAAGTAAATTATTATTACAGAAAGTAACTAAAATTAATTACAAAAACTGAAATTAAAAGAAAACTAGATACAAACTCCTTATTTACTCAGAGAATTACAGAGAGGAAGGTACATCTGAAACTGAAATTTCGAGCTGAATTTATAGGCATTGATAGGCCCTGCGCGTAGCGACGCGCCGTATTTTTCGGCGCCAAATACGGCACATTTTCGGTGCGGCTGACACGTGGCAAGGCGGCTAGGAGCTGAATGATTGTGCTGACGTGGCAATACATGTCGATGTGGATTGTCGGCACCATAGGATTGTGACACGTGTCGCGCGATGATTGGCTGATGATGACGTGGCTGACACGTGGCACACTGAGTTGGCATGTGGCTGATGTGGACGCCTACGTGGACGACACATGGATGACACATGGACGACACGTGGCGATGGCGCTTGTCGACACCATAGGATGATGACACGTGGCACGATGCACGTTAGCAGATCTCCTCTGATGTTGACACGTGGCAGGCGGATGTTAGCATCAGGCGCATGTTAGTAGACTTCTCAGATTTTGACACGTGGCACGACGCATTTTAGCATGAAGCGGCGCGCAAGTTAGCACGTTAGGCGTCGCGACGCGCCAAATGACGATTTTGCCCTTTGTTGTCCTTTTTTACTGTTTTGGCCCCAAATCACCTCCAGACTGTCCTGAAACTTTATTTATCTACAAAATAACACAAAACACATCAAAATATTCACAAAACTCAAGAAACTATACAAAATATTAGGTCAAATGAGTGGGAAATAATGATACATTTACCACTCATCAGTTCTCTCGGTGAATTCATGTTTGGATCCACCTTAGATGACATGTGTCACCCTTAGGAGGGTGATGTGGTATGTGGGGAGTTATTATTTATCCCCACATGTTAAATGTTTTTTAGAGATGAAAGTTAAATAACTTCCCTCTCTTATCCACATTCATGCAACTCTACAAAATATGAGCAAATGTGCATTATGCAAAGGTTAAGTTTTCTGGCAAAAAAATCTGGAAATTCTTTGCTTTTATAAGGTTAGTGACAATTGTGTTGTGAATTACATGTATTTAGTTCAATGTTTTTGTGATTACATACTAGACTAGTGATGTATGTATTTGGTGACTAGACTTCGACAAATTCATGGATTTGTTTCATGAATAAGACGTAGCGACGCGCCGTATTTTTCGGCGCCAAATACGGCACATTTTCGGTGCGGCTGACACGTGGCAAGGCGGCTAGGAGCTGAATGATTGTGCTGACGTGGCAATACATGTCGATGTGGATTGTCGGCACCATAGGATTGTGACACGTGTCGCGCGATGATTGGCTGATGATGACGTGGCTGACACGTGGCCACTGAGTTGGCATGTGGCTGATGTGGACGCCTACGTGGACGACACATGGATGACACATGGACGACACGTGGCGATGGCGCTTGTCGACATCATAGGATGATGACACGTGGCACGATGCACGTTAGCAGATCTCCTCTGATGTTGACACGTGGCAGGCGGATGTTAGCATCAGGCGCATGTTAGTAGACTTCTCAGATTTTGACACGTGGCACGACGCATTTTAGCATGAAGCGGCGCAAGTTAGCACGTTAGGCGTCGCGACGCGCCAAATGACGATTTTGCCCTTTGTTGTCCTTTTTTACTGTTTTGGCCCCAAATCACCTCCAGACTGTCCTGAAACTTTATTTATCTACAAAATAACACAAAACACATCAAAATATTCACAAAACTCAAGAAACTATACAAAATATTAGGTCAAATGAGTGGGAAATAATGATACATTTACCACTCATCAGTTCTCTCGGTGAATTCATGTTTGGATCCACCTTAGATGACATGTGTCACCCTTAGGAGGGTGATGTGGTATGTGGGGAGTTATTATTTATCCCCACATGTTAAATGTTTTTTAGAGATGAAAGTTAAATAACTTCCCTCTCTTATCCACATTCATGCAACTCTACAAAATATGAGCAAATGTGCATTATGCAAAGGTTAAGTTTTCTGGCAAAAAAATCTGGAAATTCTTTGCTTTTATAAGGTTAGTGACAATTGTGTTGTGAATTACATGTATTTAGTTCAATGTTTTTGTGATTACATACTAGACTAGTGATGTATGTATTGGTGACTAGACTTCGACAAATTCATGGATTTGTTTCATGAATAAGAGGATATATGTGTGTGTGAAAGATAAAGCATTGTAAGGTGTGGACTGGACTACCGTATTTTTTGTGTTTGTATGTGTGTATATATATATATATATATAATTTATCAACTTTCATGACAAAACACATGCTAGCTTTAGACTCTAAGACTGTCCAACCTTTAAACTCTCCATATCCTTCTTCATTCTTTAACTACTTGCATTATTTTCCAAAACAATGATAAAAATCTGAACTTTTTGCTTGAGAAAGCAAAAAGTTTGAAACTTTTAGGACACCCAGAATGCGAAACATAGTGCTGAAGGCAGGGAGCAGGCCACCGTGGGTGGGCTTAGCAGCAGCAGTGTGGGTGGAGATAGCAGCTGGGAATGCTTACAACTTCCCTTTGTACTCACCGGCATTGAAATCAGTGCTGGGTTATAATCAGCAGCAGCTGACAATCTTGGGTGTGGCCAATGATATTGGAGAGAGTGTAGGATTGCTTCCTGGTATTGCTTGCAACAAGTTCCCTCCTTGGGCTGTGCTTCTTGTAGGTGTTGTTATTTGTTTCTTGGGTTATGGGGTTATTTGGCTTGCTCTTAGCCAGAATGTCACTGGCTTGCCTTATTGGGTGGTAAGTGATCTTTCACCTTATATTTTGTGTATATATTTTGTGCTTACATGGCTGCAGTATTGTGAATAAAGAGAAAATTCAGCACACCCAGATGTGGATTTGATTATATGTGAGTAGGTTAAATTGTATATTTCTTTTCATATTTCACTGCCATTAGAAGATTTTATTGTTTGGAACTAATTCTTCAATTGTTTCAATAGTTTTTGAATTTTGATGTCTTTGTTGGTGACTCGAATTGTGGAGATGATCAGCTAGGGCTATATGTTGATGGTTAGTTTGGCTTTCTTAAAGAAAAAATTGAATATTTGGGTACCTGATCAAGGATTTTGATTCTTCTGTAGAATTGGCTGTCAGTAGGCTTATCTTATTCGTAAATTTTGTGTGTACATATATCAATATTTCTTTCCGTGAAGTTCTGGAACTGTGTTTTTCAGCAAATGGCGTATTGATTGTTTTTCAATCAGAATTTACAACTTTTGCTTGATCAGAGCATTTCTCATAAGATCTTGCTAGTTTTCTGCAAATTCGCTTTTTTTAGTTTATACAGCAGTCGAATATAAGCAACTAAAGCTTGAGATGAAATAATTGTACTAATATGAGAACATTGTTTTTGATTTAGGAAAAAATGAATCTGTTGAATTTTAATATGTTTGAAAGAGTTTTCTGAATTGTCCTTGTGCTGCATGGCCGTTGCTCCCTCGTGTTTGTTCAGAGTGTGGATTTTTGAAGCAAAACTTTGCACCTTGCTTTTTTTGGTGCTTAAGGATTTAAAAGCAGGATTATCACCTTGAATGTCCATTTTTGTTAATACTGAGATATTAAAATATAGAACCTTGGAAAGCTTTATCGGTTTCCTTATTGTAAGGCTCCTTGTATTTTACTGTTAGAATGATAGGTCAATTCTTGAAATATCTTCATGTTATTGATCTTAATTAAGACACAATATTTTCTGCAATTCCTTGAATCTTGGCTTTGGTAGCCATTGTGCAATGCACTGTTTTAGTTATGGTCTGCAATGTTCATCTACACAATGTGTGGGTACGGAGAAGAAAGCTGTGTGTTTATCCTCACCACATCCTGTCCTGATTATAATCATAGCATATGTTTTGACACTGACAGTCATCCAGTCCTATGATGGCTGGTATTGCAGGACTGATTGTTTCTATTTTCCGATTTCATCACAGCCCACCTTTTGCACTGAGACCATATATTATGCAACTTTGTTCTGTCAGACCATCATGAGGGTTTTCTTCTTTGCCACCCATCCACTGGCTGAGGCTAGATGAACATGGATGTATAAAGGGATTCACTGGAGGCAAATATGATTACATTTAAGCCTGTGTTGTTTTTTTTTTTCCTTTTTTCTTTTTTTAAATTCACTTATTGCTAAGCATGTCACAGAAATACCTAGATTTTCCAAGGAACATTATTTGGACTATTATAAAGTAATATTTTCAGAACATTTTTCATGTACTAAATGGTACAGTAAGTTTGAGACGGTTAAATGTTCAAGTGCTGAGAAAAATGAGTTTATGGTAGCAGGTTTTTTCATGTACTTTCACATGCATGCTTTACATATGTCATTTAAGGTACCTTATGACATAAGGCTTATGTTGAATTTTTCAGAAAGAGAATTTTTCTTATTTTTCCCCATTTTATGTCAAATTAAAGATGTAAACTTCTCAACCATGGAGTTCTGTATTTGTAAATTAGCATCAGTTCATTCAAAAGGTTACCTTTTTCTGGTTCAACACTTTGTTTTGAGGCATATTACCAGTCAGCGCCCAGGTATTGGTATGAATGAACCAATTCTAGCATATGTGCTCATAATCACTATTATCCAATTTTATGGCAGTTATGGATTGCGCTTGTTGTTGCCACTAATAGCAATGCATGGTTCGGAACAGCAGTGCTAGTAACTAACATGAGGAATTTCCCCCTCAGTAGAGGAACTGTTGCTGGCATCCTCAAAGGTTATGTTGGAATTAGTGCTGCGATATATACTGTGTTGTACAATATGGTGCTTCAGGAGTCTGCAACAATACTTCTTCTATTCCTGGCACTTGGGCTTCCTATCATCTGTTTAGTTACAATGTACTTCATACGGGCATGTACACCAGCTTCTGGAGAAGACTCTTCTGAGCATGCTCATTTTGTTTTCACACAAGCTGCAAGTGTTTTGCTCGCTATCTATGTTGTCACAATTTCGATAACAAGTGATTACGTTTCTCTAAGCAGTGCTCTTTCCTACATATTAGTTGCCATAATGGTTGTATTTCTGATGTCTCCTTTAGCAATTCCTGTCAAAATGACCCTTTTCCCTTCAAAGACCAAGAAACGTATTCTGTCCGCTGGCTCTTCAGACAATTTGGTTCGAGAAGAGGGTAATCCAACCCCAAAAGATCCATTGTTGACGCCCTCCTCATCTGCTTCATATCTTGGAAGTTTTTACGAGAATGAAGATGTCTTAGATGTTGAGATACTTCTTGCTGTGGGAGAGGGGGCAGTGAAGGAGAAACGGAGACCCAGGAGGGGGGAGGATTTCAAATTAGACGAAGCTTTTATTAAGGCTGATTTTTGGCTTCTTTGGTTTGTCTACTTTCTTGGGGTTGGAGCTGGAGTCACAGTTCTCAACAATTTGGCACAAATTGGGGTGGCACTAGGAGTCAATGATACTACTGAATTGTTGTGTCTCTTCAGCTTGTGCAATTTTGCTGGTCGCCTTGGCTCGGGCGTACTTTCTGAATACTTTGTCAGGTCATTACTCATATTATTTTACTTGAGAAGTAATAAACTTGGTAGAAATGCAAGTGTTTTCTTGTTTTGTTTGAGAAGTTTGGAACCACCTTTGAAGTTTTCCTTTTTAGCACACCTAACATGATTTCACCTTTTTACAATTCAAAGCTCTTATACTCCGCAATTTACATTGACATTGATTCTTTCCCCTTTCATTCTTATTCTCTATCACTGAGTCTGGATGCCTTTTATTTAGTCTTTAAAATAATAAATGCTTTAAGAACTGCATCCTAGCACCAATTATCTTAACTTTCTAGTGATTATTCCGCCGTCTTCCTAATTTTTGCATAATTAGGTTCTTCAAAACAAAATTTTCAACCTTGAATATTTTTGTTTGATGTGATATTACAAGTGTTGGAAGGTTTTGTCAAATTTCATTTGAAATGCTGTTAATTGCAGATCAAAAGCAATTCCTCGGACAGTTTGGATTGCATGCACACATTTAATGATGGTCTTGACATTCCTCCTGTGTGCATCAGGATTCAATGGTACCTTATATGCTGCAACTGTACTACTTGGAGTCTGCTATGGCATCATATACTCTTTGATGGTTCCAACTGCCTCTGAGCTTTTCGGCTTGAAACATTTTGGCCTTATTTATAATTTCATACTGCTGGGAAATCCTATTGGTGCACTCCTTTTCTCTGGCCTGCTTGCCGGTAAAGTCTACGATACAGAAGCTGCCAAGCAAGGAAGTTCCACCTGCATAGGTGCCGAGTGCTTCAAGCTTACTTTCCTGATTCTAGCTGGTGTCTGTGGACTTGGCAGTGTCTTGAGCATAATTTTGACAGTCAGAATCCGACCCGTTTATCAGATGCTTTACGCCGGAGGTTCGTTTCGTCTGCCTCAAGCTTCAGACCACTGAAAAATAGAGAATATAATGTTTTATCAATAGAATCTAAAGCATGCCTATTGTTGCCCAGGTCTGCTTCAATATTATTTTTGCTCTTCAGTCAGCTGGTTGCTTTTTACATTAGCTATGTAGCACTAGCTTTCCTATTTATAGCTGCTGTGACTACTGAGAGAAAGAATGTCCAAAGTGTTGAGGGATACATAGTTAAAGTTAAACATCCCATGATGCTGTACTTATAAACAGGAGCATGTGTACTCTTCTGAATTAGATGTCATTGATCAAATTGAGCTTCTTTTTCAATTTTATTTCTTTTATCACTGTGTGTCCTTTTGCAAGAGGGTTTTTTTATTATACAAATTTGCTTCTGACAAACTTATTTGCAGCAGGATTGTACTTCAATATATTCTTGGGATCATACTACTAGTATTTGTTGTAAATATTATTGCAACAAGAAGCTATGTAAAATTTCTCAGTACATCAAGCTTTTTTTTCTCAGAAATGTATTAATCATTCACATATATATATATTATGAGTGGAGCCAAAAGGGGTGTGGTTATTAGGATGAATAGCTCCTCCACTCTTATTGCTCATGATGAATAGCCATGTGTGTGTACATAAACATACACACACATATGAACTGTTCCTTTTGTGCTTTTAAATTTTTTGGTCAAAATGTGGCTACCAAAATCTAAAGATATCAAAACTCTAGTCAAGAATCATCCAACAAAAAGAAATCAATAAATAAAAATCAAATCTGAATATTTTTACCAGTAAAAATTTTCAGTATTTCCAACACCAAAAACAGATACGGATACGGATACAATTTTTACTACATATTTGCACATACCTAACACAAATTCTTTTCAAAAAGACACTAAGAACTAGTGCTTTCTTGTATATCAAAGATAAAAAAAGAAAAAGATTACATAGCATACAAAAGCTAAGTGGAGACAGCTTCATTGCTGAAACAGACCCTTGCTGCCCAAGACTTCCTTTTACTTGACCCACCACTAAAGTAAAAGATCAATTCACTTATCTTCTTTAACACACACCTAAAAATAATTAATTCCAAAAAAAAAAAAAAAATCTGGTGGAAGAACCACAAAAAACCCCTCTCTCACCATTACAAACTAACATCAAATTCAGAACAAAAATTTAAAAAAAAAAAAAAAAAAAAAAAAAATTGACCTTTCAAGTGGGTTTCAAGTTCTGAAACATTGTATCCCATCTGATCTCTTCAATCCCAGTTGACCAATACCCATCATTATCATGATGACCATGATGATCATGATCATGATCATGATGATCAACAGGACTTGAAAAACTGTTAACTCTTCCACTTGTGAGCAGCAACCTTCCTGGTTTAGGCATCATCAATTTCTTGTTCCTCTTCAACAAGGCACCTCTCCATCTTGAGCCATAACTAGGCTTATTAGGCACAACAACAAGAGCTGAAGATGAATCTTCTCTTAGAACCCAATTCCTTAAATACTTAGCAAGAGATCTTTTTGTTCTCTTGATAGCAACTATAAGCCTTGACATAGGTCTTGGACCACCTGCCCTCTTTTCTCTTCTTGCTAGCTTGAGAATCTCTAGCCTGTGCTTGGCTATTGATATGCCCATGCTTTGAAGAAACTCATGGTTGAAGTAAGCTATGTCATCTTCTTCAAGCTCATTATGATCAAAAGCAAGGCCATATTCATACACAAGAGTTGGCTCCAAGCCAGTTTTTGATAGCCATGAAAACCAGTCCATGACTCTTGAGTCTAATGAAATGAATATGTGATGTGTGTTGAAAGTTTGAGAGATATATGTGTCTTTATATATAAAGTAGAAAAGGATTTTTTTTTTTTTTTTTTTTTAAGAAAAAGAAAAAGAAAAAGAAAAATAGTGAAATTGATGAGAACACTATTTTTATTTTATCTAGATTGAGTTTTGTGACGGTCGTTTTTATGATTAGTAATTGATAATTATTAGATAATAATTTAAATATAATTGAATCTTAATCTTATTAGGTGCTTAGCGTATTTTAAAATATGCATCTAAAACGAAATATGATTAGATTTTAAAATGTGTATTACATTCATTCCATCACAAACTTGTATTTTGTATGAGAGTTTGTTGACTAGATTTTTTTTTTTGCTTTAGTTGAAACTTGAAACTTGAGAATGATACTAGAGAAATAAAGAAAAGCTCCATGCATGGCCAAATGACAAAATGTTAAATAAAACACCAAAAATGGGGTTAAAGTGTGATCAAAACTCTCAAGGATTGTTAATTCTTTGAGAGAAAAAATGCATTAATTTGCCATCAATCACGGTATGGGAAAAGAGTAATGTGTAGGGACACACCCACTTTGGAAAAAAAAGAATTTAGTTTGGAATGATAATTCAAACAAGGCAACTCTTGTGGAAAAGATGGATTCTTGTTTTGGTTTAACCAAAAGCAACGGCCTTAGAAAATTAGAACCATTGTTACCAACTGATTTGATTTATCTTATTTATGAAATTTTATTTCTATACATTTTATTAACCAATATTACTTCAAAAAACAAAATTACTAGGATTGAAAGTCTTCGTTGGGTTAATGCATTTTGTTTTTATAGTTTTACAAAATCGATCGAATTAATGCATTTTTTAAGAGCTCTCGAGATTAAAACTCATTTTTAAAAACTTGTAATTAGGATCAAATTCTTATTGAGTTGATTCCATATAGGTATTTGTTGCACTAAAATTAATTATTTAATGCATGAGACTGCTAGACAATTTTTTCAAAAAAGAACAAACATTATTAATTAATTATTATATGTGATGAATGATGTAGAAAAGTTCTTCAAAATTTAATTAAGAAACTACTTTATACAATTTGGTCTGTTAAATAAGCGGGAGGCTTTGGAGATATACTTTAAAATTACATGGGATTTGACTTAAATTTAATTTTAAATTATCATTGTATTAGTAGGTGTTGTATGCCATCACTACTAACTAATTACTACTTTATTAATATTTGAACACTTTATCATAAAACAAAAGGAAAAAAAAAAAGAGTTGACATCACAGCTTTGCCCTTAATTTAATTTATAAGATTAGTTGTTATTATTATCTTGATTAGCAAATAATCCTTCAGTTGAAAGTTTAAACTGTTGACATTTTGACCAAAATAATACAAAAACATGTAATATTGTTTTGAAATAGTCTATGGTTGATCATTTATAATTGCTTTCAATTATTTTTTTTTAAAGAATAAATAAAAGAGTATGGATTCTTAATTTAACTCAAAATTAAAGGTATAAAATAGGTCGGATTAACATGACACTATAGTAAGTCGACGAAATATGAGAGTTCAAATAGATTGGTGAGCTCAAACGACTAGGAGAAAAAAACACACGAATATTAATTAAGTTATTTTTAAAATACCAAAAACAAAATCAACAATGCCTTTACTAATAATTGTATAAATTGATAGATATTTAAATAAAGTTTTTTTTATAAATTACAAGACTATCAAGATTAATGACGAATGAATCTTAAAAAAAAAATTCTAATAACTTTTTTAATCAAGCCCACACAACTAGAGTTTGCAATTTTTCCCTCCCCGTCGTCCTAACATGATCTCATCTTGTTCCGGATGAGGTTTGTGATTTTATTTTATTTTCTGACTCGAAAATGGGACAAAAAAGTCTAAAAATTTAAAATGGAATAAGACGGGACAACAAACATAATGGGTTTTTGAGATGAGATGGAATTTAATAAGATGAGATAGGTAATGGAATGCGGGATGGGACGGGAAAGTTTTTATCTCGAAAAATATACTGAGATAATTTTTTATCCCGGTTGTATAAACGGGATGAGACTATGATGTAAACGCCATTGTACTTGATGAATGATTTTGATGATGCAATATTTACGACTTCGACGCAATCGCAAAGCTATATAAAAATATGTCGAAGTAAAATGAATGTGAAGACTGAAGCTCAAATGAAAAAATCAAACGAAGTCTTATAGCTTAGCGCTCTCAATGTAAGTGATTGTTAATTCAAATACTTTAAGCTCATAAGACTCATACACATTCATATATAAGCATTAGAGTCATGTTCATATTGTTTTAAACTTAAAATCCTGAGTTTAATGCACTGAAACCGGTCTACTGGTCCCTGATACCGACATATCGGTCTTTGTATTTTGAAAATATTGTTACTGGAACCGGGTCAGACCTCACCGGTCATCATATTGGTCTACCTGAACTTTAAACTTGTGACTGGAATCGATCTGAACCTTATCGGTATCCATACTGGTCAATAATCCGGTCAGGCTCACGCTTACCGATGCTCAACAGTTATAATTTTATAGCTGTATGAATTTACATACTGATATACCGATCTCTGACACTGACACACTAGTCTCAGAACAGAGAGTTTGGACAATGTTCTATTTCTTTATAAATTGAGTCCCAATTTCGTTTTATATAGTTCTATCATCTTCATATATTTTATAAAAAGCAAAAACATAGAGTTTCATCAATCTTCTTATTCATATACTCTCTTAATTATCAAACTCATTACATACACATTCATATCATTTAGTGAGCTTAAATTTATTTGGATATAAACTCACACCTTAATCTTCTTTATTTTTTTGTGTATGTATCCAATTGTGTTGTAAAACTTTTCTTGTAATTGAGAATTCCCTTGTGTGAGTGGGTATACTCTCAATGGTGCATTTATTGTAAATGTTGGGGATCCTTAGAAGAAAACTGTAGTAAAGGTTAAAATGAGCATTGGTTCAAAGACCTCTATTGCAACGGTTTGGGAGTGACCCACAGAAAACTCTTGTTGCAAAGTGTGCATTCACTTTTATATAGTGGAAAGTTTTAAGCGTGGCTTGTAGGAGTGGACATAAGCAAAGAGGTGGCCGAACCGCTATAAATTACAGTGTCTAAATTCTCTATCCCTAACTCTTTTATTTATCACAAATTTTACATAATATTTGCATATAACATAGTAAAACTTGTTGAAATTGATATTGATAGTTATTTTCGGTATTTTAATCATTGTTTATATCAATTGTGAAAATTGTATTATAAACTTAATTGGTAAATCCCCAGTCTTATTTGTGAATCCTACACACAACTAAAGGTAAATTTCTAATTATTAAATAAAAAAAAAAAATTGAGAGTTCGAGAGTCAGATTGCTAATGATGCCTAGATTGAAAGCATGCAAAGATAAAGCCTTAATTAGATTAAAGCCTAACTAAGGAACATAATCATCATCAATTTGACATCCAAATTATAACACAGTCACAGCCCATCCGCCTTACTAAAATACGTAATTTCTTTTAAATTTCTTGTAATCAATAATTTAATACAAAAACCATAGAAAAATAATAATTAAAAAAAAAAAAAAAAAGGAAATAAAGTAGAAATGACTCATTTGTTTTGGCTCCATAACAATGGGGATATTGGGTATCTACTTTTAAATTGCTTAATGGCTTTAACTTTCAGCACTAAGCACTTGTTTAAAAATTGTTTTGTTGGTTATTCAATATTCTCTCTTACATTCACATCACATGCATCTATCTATCAATTGGGTGTTTATCTTTTGTTGCTTTTGCTTAACAAACTCGTCGTTCCATTTTAATTTGTTAATTTGTGGCTTCTACACTTTGAGCACTAAGCACTTTTTCAAAAGCACTTCTTTAAAATGTTTGTTTTATTTTATTTTCTTCCAATTTTCTCCCGCATCCACATGCATTAATGGATTATATCTTGAACTCAATCATGCTCACGGGCTTATTTTTGTAATTACTATTAGCATGTGACCAACAAATGGCCGTTTTCGAGTAAACTAACAATTAATTCCTTGGGGAAAAAAAACCTTTAATTAAAGACTAAATACTAAAATATAGTACTTAAAAGACCTTGTTTGGAAATCACTTGTTTTCTTCTCTATTTTCTTTCATAAAGTTTGGTTATTTGAAGGCGAATCCAACGTATTATAAACTTAAACATTCAGGTTGCAGCATAACAAGAGTATATACGTAGAGTTCCAAAAGCTTTTCAAAATTAGATTTTTTTTTTTTGAAAAAAAAATATATATTAATCAATACTTGCAAAATGTACCAATATATATATTTTTTTTTGAATCGTTAGCCCTTCCGGAATTAAGCGGAGCAGGTAAAACCCTCGGCTATCTCAAATTCTTACAAAAAAAACACTCTTTGGATTCGAACTCAGGATCTCAAGTTGAAATCACGAGCCCTATACCACCAAGTTAGGCCATTTGGGGAGGTAAATGTACCAATATTTCCAAACGTTTCAAAGAAAAAACAATTTTACACATCATTTTCTTTTACAAGAATATATACCCTCAAACACATCTTTAAAATTTGTCGATTTCTAATACAAAATGAAAGATTGCACATGATAAGTTTCAATTTCATTGGAGCCCCATGAAATTTTTGAGACAATCAATAGAAGCTCTTTTGTCGTTGCTTTGCTCATTCAAATGCCTTATTCTTAAGGTCGAGTTTTCTTGTATATGTTATCGAAGTAACTTTCTTTCTTCTTTGTAGTAGATTTTTTTTTTTTTGTATTGGGATTTAACTATGATACATCGAGATAGTAGACACGTCCCATCAACTTGTGATGTATATATATTATATTTTTTTTTTAAGAAAAAATCTTTCATGTTTTTAATATTGAAATTCATGGATCTAACTCAACCCAAAAACCAGCTTAAGAGTTGAGGGTTGCCCAATGTTTATATTTTGAGTTTAATTGTTTATCTCAGCTGATGTAGGATATTTTCCTCAACACTCCCCCTCACGTGCAAACCGGTCTTTTGCCTGGTTCATGTCACGTGGACAGGTAGTGTGGGCCCACCCGTGCATGAGTGTGACTCTGATACCATATTGAAATTTGTGGGTCTAACTCAACCCAAAAGTCAGTTTGAGAGTTGAGGGTTGTCTAATGTTTATATTTTGAGTTTAATTGTTTATCTCATCTGATGTGAGATATTTTCCTCAACACTCCCCCTCACGTGCAAACCGGTCTTTTGCCTGGTTCATGTCACGTGGACATGTAGTGTGGGCCCACCCGTGTATGGGTGTGGCTCTGATACCATAATGAAATTCATGGGTCTAACTCAACCCAAAAGCCAGCTTGAAAATTGAGGGTTGTCAAATGTTTATATTTTGAGTTTAATTGTTTATCTCAGCCGATGTGAGATATTTTTCTCAACATTTAACCATGTTCACATGGAAATCACCACTAGGTTGAGTCCCTATATATGTATATTAGTGGTGAAATATTTTCGTCTTATATTTGGAGTTAATTTGATTCATTAGTAGATTTGTCAATGTAATATTTTAGAAAAAAAATCCCTCATTTTTTTTTTTGCTTAATTTTTATAACATTGCTTTATTTAATTTGCTTTTGATGAGTAAGGATGCGATCAATATTCAATAATAGTGAAGAAATTAACAAACCCAACTGCCCTATAAATTCTTAACTATATAATATCTACAAATTACATCAATATTATTGTATTTTAACCATATATAGCTAATGAGTGATAGGCCCATCAATATTATTATTATTTATATATAAAAAAAAAATCCAAATAAGTGTTAGTTACTCACTCATGTTGAGTGACATTTGCTTAGTGGTGATGTTGCTTGTTATGGACATTAATTATTATTATATTAAGAAGCTTACTAATTGCCTTCATCACCTTTTTCACCTAATTATCTATTTTAAACATAAACAATAAATGAGGTTAGTTAACAAGTAATGATTTTATGCTTTAATATTTATCCTATATTCATTCACGCCCAAGTAAATATTTTTCTAACTTATAAATTAAGGATCATATTCACATCATTTTAAAAAATTAAAAAATTAATTAAACATCACATCCTCTAAACAATAACTTCAATTAATCAATTTATTACTTCATGCATGAACCTGCTATGACGAGAGTGACAAAAGATTAATGATGTTGATAAAACTGTTTATAGCACGTGAGTCACGTGGGTTGGAAGTTGTAAGTTTGAAATTTAATCATCTGAACCCTAATCTGTATAATCTTTTGCTTGTTTTCATTTAGTAAAAACTTTTCAACCTCTTTTTTTCTTAACAATAGCGCGATGATTTCGATTGTTAAAATCATAATAACTAGGTGTGCATTTTGTGCGGATTGATCATATATTTTAGATATTAATTTGCTAAATGTTTCGTATCTTATCGGTTTTATAATATAAATGAGATAATTGATTTACTTACATGTAATATTTATGCATCATTTGCTATCTCTCAATTCTCAAATAATATTTGTAATTCACTGTGCAAAAGCTAATAATCAGAGTTTGTATTCTGAAACACAGTAAATACTAAAAAATTCATGGAAAAAACTTATATATATTGTTGACGGCTGATTTTGGTCTCAGGGCAATATGGGAATATTACTCCCGAGACAATCCTCATTCAATAGTGAATTTGTTCGTTTAAGGGGGGACCAAAAGCAAATTTAGCAAAAGACAGATAAATACGCCAATCGACAAAGAGTTTTAATGTGGTTCGGCTGGTTAGATCCAACCTACGTCCACGGACACAAACTGAATAATGCTTTTATTACCGAGATATGCTTCTCTGAACTCTCTTTTGTTTACAAGTCTCACAATAATGATTCTGATATTGATTCTGATCTTGATTCTGATATTGATTCTGATCTTGATTCTGATCTTGATTCTGATCTTGATTCTGATATTGATTCTGATCTTGATTCTGATATTGATTCTGATATTGATTCTGATCTTGATTCTGATATTGATTCTGATCTTGATTCTGATCTTGATTCTGATATTGATTCTGATCTTGATTCTGATATTGATTCTGATATTGATTCGGATCTTCACTCTCAACTCTCCACCCTCCTACTTATAATAGTGTAGAAATCAGATTCCTATTTGTACAAGAATTTCCTAGTTGAAACTATTCCATTTTCACATAAGGATTCCTAGTCAAAACTATTCTCTTTTCTCATAAGGATTCCTAATCAAAACTACATTTACTTCCCATACCCTATTAGAATAGGATAACTTATCTCCTTACCCCATAAGAATAAGATAACTTATC